>CM059796.1:39977500-40070000 GCA_030435695.1 Brachymystax lenok tsinlingensis
CTTATGATGTCATCAACCACGAGACGGTGTTTTACTCCATCTTGGGAATTTCGGCCATTGATAAACAGCTTGGAACGAGAGACCACGTTATGAAAACTCTTCAGAGTGCGCGTGCATGAGAAGGCGCTGTGCCTTATTTATCGTTTTTAGCGTTCAGTTTATATTCCGGCTGATTTATAATAGTACATATCGTAAAGGGTTCCTAAGGATACATTTAAAACTATGTTTGATTGTTTTTGGACAAGTTTATAGGTATAATTTTAACGAGTGGCGCCGAGTTTCAAAGGAGTAATGGAGGCTGTCGTTTCTGATTATAACGCATGAACCAAATGGAGGATTTATGGATAAAAGACGTTACTTTTTCTAACAAAAGAACCATGGATTGTCTTCGTTGGACACTTAGGAAGACCTCTGCAGAAGTTCTTCAACAGGTAATTACTTTGTTTTCGCTGTGAAATGTGTTATGTGTGTGCCATGATTGCTAATCGATACATGGCTATTGGAAAATATGTGAGGTGCTACCCTCAAACAAATGAATATGCTGCTTTACTGTAAAGCCTTTTGAAATCTGACAACGCTGTGATATTGCCTAGAAACAGAGCTTTTGATGAGTATGGAACACTTGTATATAGCTGGATGTTTAATAATTCAATTTTCGGATTTTAAATCTGGCGCTACAGGTTTTTGCTAGTAGTGTCGGGATGATCCCGCTAGCGACCCACTGGTATTTGAGTCGTTAACTCATTAGGTTAGGGGAGACTGGGGCTGTTACCCTGTTAACTCATTAGGTTAGGGGAGACTGGGGCTGTTACACTGTTAACTCATTAGGTTAGGGGAGACTGGGGCTGTTACCCTGTTAACTCATTAGGTTAGGGGAGACTGGGGCTGTTACCCTGTTAACTCATTAGGTTAGGGGAGACTGGGGCTGTTACCCTGTTAACTCATTAGGTTAGGGGAGACTGGGGCTGTTACCCTGTTAACTCATTAGGTTAGGGAGACTGGGGCTGTTACCCTGTTAACTCATTAGGTTAGGGAGACTGGGGCTGTTACCCTGTTAACTCATTAGGTTAGGGAGACTGGGGCTGTTACCCTGTTAACTCATTAGGTTAGGGAGACTGGGGCTGTTACCCTGTTAACTCATTAGGTTAGGGGAGACTGGGGCTGTTACCCTGTTAACTCATTAGGTTAGGGGAGACTGGGGCTGTTACCCTGTTAACTCATTAGGTTAGGGGAGACTGGGGCTGTTACCCTGTTAACTCATTAGGTTAGGGGAGACTGGGGCTGTTACCCTGTTAACTCATTAGGTTAGGGGAGACTGGGGCTGTTACCCTGTTAACTCATTAGGTTAGGGAGACTGGGGCTGTTACCCTGTTAACTCATTAGGTTAGGGAGACTGGGGCTGTTACCCTGTTAACTCATTAGGTTAGGGAGACTGGGGCTGTTACCCTGTTAACTCATTAGGTTAGGGAGACTGGGGCTGTTACCCTGTTAACTCATTAGGTTAGGGAGACTGGGGCTGTTACCCTGTTAACTCATTAGGTTAGGGAGACTGGGGCTGTTACCCTGTTAACTCATTAGGTTAGGGAGACTGGGGCTGTTACCCTGTTAACTCATTAGGTTAGGGAGACTGGGGCTGTTACCCTGTTAACTCATTAGGTTAGGGGAGACTGGGGCTGTTACCCTGTTAACTCATTAGGTTAGGGGAGACTGGGGTCACACTGTTAACTCATTAGGTTAGGGGAGACTGGGGCTGTTACCCTGTTAACTCATTAGGTTAGGGGAGACTGGGGCTGTTACCCTGTTAACTCATTAGGTTAGGGGAGACTGGGGCTGTTACCCTGTTAACTCATTAGGTTAGGGGAGACTGGGGCTGTTACCCTGTTAACTCATTAGGTTAGGGAGACTGGGGCTGTTACCCTGTTAACTCATTAGGTTAGGGAGACTGGGGCTGTTACCCTGTTAACTCATTAGGTTAGGGAGACTGGGGCTGTTACCCTGTTAACTCATTAGGTTAGGGAGACTGGGGCTGTTACCCTGTTAACTCATTAGGTTAGGGAGACTGGGGCTGTTACCCTGTTAACTCATTAGGTTAGGGAGACTGGGGCTGTTACCCTGTTAACTCATTAGGTTAGGGAGACTGGGGCTGTTACCCTGTTAACTCATTAGGTTAGGGAGACTGGGGCTGTTACCCTGTTAACTCATTAGGTTAGGGAGACTGGGGCTGTTACCCTGTTAACTCATTAGGTTAGGGAGACTGGGGCTGTTACCCTGTTAACTCATTAGGTTAGGGGAGACTGGGGCTGTTACCCTGTTAACTCATTAGGTTAGGGGAGACTGGGGCTGTTACCCTGTTAACTCATTAGGTTAGGGGAGACTGGGGCTGTTACCCTGTTAACTCATTAGGTTAGGGGAGACTGGGGCTGTTACCCTGTTAACTCATTAGGTTAGGGGAGACTGGGGCTGTTACCCTGTTAACTCATTAGGTTAGGGAGACTGGGGCTGTTACCCTGTTAACTCATTAGGTTAGGGAGACTGGGGCTGTTACCCTGTTAACTCATTAGGTTAGGGAGACTGGGGCTGTTACCCTGTTAACTCATTAGGTTAGGGAGACTGGGGCTGTTACCCTGTTAACTCATTAGGTTAGGGGAGACTGGGGCTGTTACCCTGTTAACTCATTAGGTTAGGGGAGACTGGGGCTGTTACCCTGTTAACTCATTAGGTTAGGGGAGACTGGGGTCACACTGTTAACTCATTAGGTTAGGGGAGACTGGGGCTGTTACCCTGTTAACTCATTAGGTTAGGGGAGACTGGGGCTGTTACCCTGTTAACTCATTAGGTTAGGGAGACTGGGGCTGTTACCCTGTTAACTCATTAGGTTAGGGAGACTGGGGCTGTTACCCTGTTAACTCATTAGGTTAGGGAGACTGGGGCTGTTACCTGTTAACTCATTAGGTTAGGGAGACTGGGGCTGTTACACTGTTAACTCATTAGGTTAGGGAGACTGGGGCTGTTACCCTGTTAACTCATTAGGTTAGGGGAGACTGGGGCTGTTACCCTGTTAACTCATTAGGTTAGGGGAGACTGGGGTCACACTGTTAACTCATTAGGTTAGGGGAGACTGGGGTCACACTGTTAACTCATTAGGTTAGGGGAGACTGGGGCTGTTACCCTGTTAACTCATTAGGTTAGGGGAGACTGGGGCTGTTACCCTGTTAACTCATTAGGTTAGGGGAGACTGGGGCTGTTACCCTGTTAACTCATTAGGTTAGGGGAGACTGGGGCTGTTACCCTGTTAACTCATTAGGTTAGGGGAGACTGGGGCTGTTACCCTGTTAACTCATTAGGTTAGGGGAGACTGGGGCTGTTACCCTGTTAACTCATTAGGTTAGGGGAGACTGGGGCTGTTACACTGTTAACTCATTGCCAAGCATCGGCTGGAGTGGTGTAAAGCTCACCACCATTGGACTCTGAAGCAGTGGAAACGCGTTTCCTGGAGTGATGAATCACGCTTCACCATCCGGCAGTCCGATTGACGGATCTGTGTTTGGTGGATGCCAGGAGAACGCTACCTGCCCCAATGCATAGTGCCAACTGTAAAGTTTGGTGGAGGAGGAATAATGGTCTGGGGCTGTTTTTCATGGTTCAGGCCCCTCAGTTCCAGGAAAATCTTAACGCTACAATGACATTCTAGACAATTCGGTGCTTCCAACCAGTTTGGGGAAGACCCTTTCCTGTTTCAGCATGTTTCAGGTTCATACAGAAAGTATTTAGATCGGTGTGGAAGACCTTGACTGGCCTGCACAGAGCCCTGACCTCAACCACATCAAACACCTTTGGAATGAATTGGAACATCGACTGTGAGCCAGGCCTAATCGCCCAACATCAGTGCCCGACCTCACTAATGCTCTTGGGGCTGAATGGAAGCAAGTCCCCACAACAATGTTCCAACATCTAGTGGAAAGCCTTCCCAGAAGAGTGGAGGCTGTTATAGCAGCAAAGTGGTGACCAACTCCATAATAATGCCCATAATTTTGGAATGAGATGTTGGACCAGCAGGTGTCAACATACTGTCGGTGATGTAGTGTAGATGGAAATGAAATCATTGTTAACAATGTCAAGCACTCTCGTTATATTCCTACAGGTGGCAGTATTGCAGAAAAACTTATTTAAACGTTTATTGTGAGTCCGGACTCAAACCCACGTTGGTGAGCATCCACACTAGAGGAACATGTATTGTTTACCGTTTACAGTACACCTGTCAATCAACACATCCTCCTGCACCGTAAACCAACAGTACACCTGTCAATCAACACATCCTACTGCACCGTAAACCAACAGTACACCTGTCAATCAACACATCCTCCTGCACCGTAAACCAACAGTACACCTGTCAATCAACACATCCTACTGCACCGTAAACCAACAGTACACCTGTCAATCAACACATCCTACTGCACTGTAGACCTATTAATAAGGTGGTAACACAGACCATTCACGTTTTCAGGGTGTATTCATTGTCATAGTGACAACACTTCATTGTACTGAATGAATGAAAACTAATATGAAAACTTCCTCGTTGATCAAGTAAATTTGTCGAATGTTTGTCAATTCCTTTCAGTGTCGAGGAGTAGTGAACTGCACGTAGTTCAACTGGTTAGGGGTTCAAGCAGCAAAGCTGGTGAAACCCTATTGAATTTGTTCCAGTTCATTATTATTATTATTATTATTATGGGTTCAAGCAGTGAAGTTGGTGGCCCCGTCTGACGATACTCCCGGACAGGGCCACCCAGGCAGGATATAACCCCATCCACTTTGCCAAAGCACAGCCCCCACACCACTAGAGGGATATCAACAAGCATTTTGCTACACTCGCAATAACATCTGCTAACCACGTGTGAGACCAATAAAATTTGATATGAACAGACCGCCAACTTACTACCCTGAGACAAGGCTGAGAGTAGCCCACGAAGATCTCCTCCAACGCACAAACCGAGGGGGCGCAAAACCGGACAGGAAGATCACGTCTGTGACTCAACCCACTGAAGTGACGCACCCCCCCAGGCCAGGCAGAGACAGCCAGGGCGGTTCGTCACTCCAGTGCCTTGCCGTTCACATTCGCACCCCTGGGCCAGACTATACTCAATCATAGGACCTACTGAAGTCTTCAATAAAGACTTAAAGGTCGAGACCTAGTCTGCTTCTCTCACATGGTCAGGGTATGACTGTGCGTACACACCCCAACCAGAAGCCATTACAGGCAACATTCGCACTGAGCTAAAGGGGAGAGCCGCCGCTTTCAAGGAGTGGGACTCTAACCCGGAAGCTTATAAGAAATTGCGACGAACCATCAAACAGACAATGCGTCAATGCTGTACTAAGATGGAATCGTACTACACCGGCTCCGACGCTCGTCGGATGTGGCAGGTCTTGCAAACTATTATGGACTACAAAGGGAAGCACAGCTGAGAGCTGCCCAGTGACACGAGCCTATCAGACGAGCTAAATAACTTCTACGCACGCCTCGAGGCAAGTAACACTGAAACATGCATGAGAGTATCAGCTGTTCCGGACGACTGTGGGATCACGCTCTCCGCAGCCGATGTGAGTAAGACCTTTTAAACAGGTCAACATTCACAAGGCTGCATGGCCAGACGGAATACCAGGACGTGTACTCTGACCATTCACTGACCAACTGGCAAGTGTCTTCACTGACATTTTCAACCTCTCCCTGTCTGAGTCTGGAATACCAACATGTTTTAAGCAGACCACCATAGTCCCTGTGCCCAAGAACACTAAGGTAACCTGCCTAAATGACTACTGACCCGTAGCACTCACGTCTGTAGCCATGAAGTGCTTTGAAAGGCTGGTCATGGCTCACATCAACACCATTATCTCAGAAACCCTAGACCCACTCCAATTTGCATACCGCCCAAACAGATCCTCAGATGATCTCAATCGCACACCACACTGCCCTTTCCCACCTGGACAAAAGGAACACTTATGTGAGAATGTTATTCATTGACTACAGCTCAGTGTTCAACACCATAGTGCCCTCAAAGCTCATCACTAAGCTAAGGGCCCTGGGACTAAACACCTCCCTCTGCAACTGGATCCTGGACTTCCTGATGGGCCGTCCCAAGGTGGTAAGGGTAGGTAACAACACATCTGCCATGCAGATCCTCAACACAGGGGCACCTCAGGGGTGAGTGCTCAGTCCCCTCCTGTACTCCCTGTTCACTCATGACTTCAGGGCCAGGCACTACTACAACACCATCATTAAGTTTGCTGATGACACATTAGTGGTAGGCCTGATCACCGACAACAATGAGACAACCTATAGAGCGGAGGTCAGAGACCTGACGTTGTGGTGCAAGGACCACAACCTCTCCCTCAACGTGATCAAGACAAAGGAGATGATTGTGGACTACAGGAAAAAGAGGACCGAGCACACCCCCATTCTCATCGACGGGGCTGTATTGTAGTAGGTTGAGAGCTTCAAGTTCCCTGGCGTCCACATCACCAACATGGTTCAAGCAAACCAAGACAGTTGTGATGAGAAGGCACGACAAAACCTATTCCCCCTCAGAAGACAATTTTTTTTGCCATGGGTCCTCAGATTCTCAAAAGGTTATACAGCTGCACCATCGAGAGCATCCTGACTGGTTGCATCACTGCCTGGTACGGCAACTGCTCGGCCTCCGACCGCAAGGCATTACAGACGGTAGTGCGTACGACCCAGTACATTACAGGGGCCAAGCTTCCTGCCATCCAGGACCTCTATACCAGGCGGTGTCAAAGGAAGGCCCTAAAAATTGTCAAAGACTCAGGACCACCCTAGTCATAGACTGTTCTCTCTGCTACCCAACGGCAAGCAGTACCGGAGCGCCAAGTCTAGGTCTAAGAGGCTTCTAAACAGCTTCTACCCCCAAGCCATAAGTATCCTGAACATCTAATCAAATGGCTACCCAGACTATTGGCATTGCCCCCACCCCCCTCTTTTACACTGCTGCTACTCTCTGTTATCATCTATGCAGTCACTTTAATAACTCTACCTACATGTTACCTCAATTACCTCAACTAACCGGTGCCCCCGCACATTGACTCTGTACCGGTACCCCCCTGTATATAGCCTCACCATTGTTATTTTACTGCGGCTCTTTAATGATTTGTTACTTTCATTTCTTATTTTTATTTTAGGGGATATTGTTGGTTAAGGGCTTGTAAGTAACATTTCACTGTATTCGACGCACGTGACAAATAAAATAAAATATAAAAATCTATGGACAAAGTTCTCCCAATGCAATATTTCCAGAGTAGTATCTAAAACAACATATTCCCCAATAAGGATTCACCTGGGCGTGGTCTGGCACATACAGTAAATGCATATCAAATCAGTCATGGATATTTGTATTGTAACAAAACTTGGTACACATGTTCCAAACACTGTCAAAAGTCAACATCAGCAAGCACAGTCAGATTGACCACAGGGTGGCACAATTTTTATTTATAAATATTGAGATGGTCTGAGATGGTCTTTACCTTTATTTTACTAGGCAAGTCAGTTAATAACAAATTCTTTTTTTCAATGACTGCCTAGGAACAGTGGGTTAACTGCCTGTTCAGGGGCAGAACGACAGATTTGTACCTTGTCAGCTCTGGGATTTGAACTTGCAACCAGACCCTACCCTGCCGCCCCAACTATAACGGGCACATGTTAACATGTCTTGTTCTGTTTGACTCAGAGTGATGACATTTGGCACACATGCTCAGGGATATGATTCTGGCTAATTTGTAAAGTATGGTTCCGATTGACCGCAGGGGGGTGCTGTTTGGACAGGAAAAATCATTCATGCAAGCTCATTGGCTTATTGCGGCCATATTGTTTGAGCAAAGGTCTTCGAAACTATTTGAAGATGTGCATCCATAGATGCTATATACGAAATTTGGTGCAGATCGGTCTAGCAGTTCTGGAGAAGAAGTGGTTTAAAGTAGTCAACAAAAATAGTCCACAATATGCATATTGCACAATCTGTTTAATTTTGAGTTCTGATATTTGGCAAGCGTGGTAAGGAGTACATAAGTAGCTCATTCTAGGGTGATGTGTCCAATTTGTCCTGATGGTGGCAAAGTGGCCCCACAGCTTGAACCCCGGCATTGCTGCTTGCAGCTATATTTATTTAATTACATTTCGCAGTAGCTTGGTGGTAGTTCAACTCAATTCAGAGTTCCTCTATCCAGTGTCTGTGCTCTTAATCTTAATCTTTTATTTTTATTGGCCAGTCTGAGATATGTCTTTTTCTTTGCAACTCTGCCTAGAAGGCCAGCATCCCAGAGTTGCCTTTTAAAATTATAAACTTAGCTAACACAACGTGCCATTAGAACATAGGAGTGACGGTTGCTGATAATGGGCCTATGTAGATATTCCAATGAAAATCTGCTGTTTCCAGCTACAATAGTCATTTACAACATTAACAATGTCTACACTGTATTTCTGATCAATTTGATGTTATTTTAAATGGACAAAAAAAATAGCTTTTCTTTAAAAAACAAGGACATTTCTAAGTGACCCCAAACTTTTGAACGGTCGTGTTCGTGAGTCTCACCTTTCCACAGAGGAGTCATATTAGTGTGTAGCCCAAAAGGTTTCGGCTGTACCGACTTCAGACCAGTCCCAAGATGCTGGTGAGGGTCGTAGAGCAAAACGGAGAACACCATCGTGCGAGTTTCATAAGAGTTTGTATGCAAAACTGTTCGGACGCTACAGAAGATTTTGTGAGAAGACAGATTTTTAGGGATGTCTCATGGCCAGGTAAACACCGCTCTAGCTTTGTTACCATTCACCGCAGATGCGGAAGTGCGACATAGGCGGATGTGATTGAGAAGCAGCCAACGCAAACAAACAGATATCTCTAGTTTGGATTGAGAAGCAGCCAACGCAAACAAACAGATATCTCTAGTTTGGATTGAGAAGCAGCCAACGCAAACAAACAGATATCTCTAGTTTGAATTGAGATGCATCCAACGCAAACAAACAGATATCTCTACTGGGATGGTCTGAGACAGAGAGAGAGATACTATATTAACCCTTCACCAGCCTCCAATGGGATGGTCTGAGACCGAGAGAGATACTATATTAACCCTTCACCAGCCTCTCTACTGGGATGATCTGAGACAGAGAGAGAGAGATACTATATTAACCCTTCACCAGCCTCTAATGGGATGGTCTGAGACCGAGAGAGATACTATATTAACCCTTCACCAGCCTCTCTACTGGGATGGTCTGAGACACAGAGAGAGATATACTATATTAACCCTTCACCAGCCTCTACTGGGATGGTCTGAGACATGCGCATTTTGAGGAACTGGCCCACACAAATGTTTGCACTAGAGAAACATGTGCACACACACAGGATGGAGAGATATTACCTGGGGTGCAGGAGGAAGAGGATGAGGAGGGTGGTTTGGGGATAATGAGTTGGCCTGGTTAGAGGAGTTAGAGGAGGACATGGTGATATAACAGGGGGGGGTACCTGGGTTGGGTGAGGGGGTGCCCTCCTGCCCCTGGCGTGTGGCCACAGGGTCGTACTCCTTCCCGTCGTAGTTGGCATCAAAAAACTTCTTAAACCACTGGATGAACTCAAAGTTATCCTGAAACCTCCCCTTCACCAGCCTCTCTACTGGGATGATCTGAGAGACAGAGAGAGAGCGAGAGAGAGGGGAGTTTCACTTAAGTATCAATGGAATGGTATAAAATGTGCGAACTGCAAAATGAACTCGCCCATTGGCAGAGAGGTTTGGAATTGTTTGTTATTGGTCTATTAACTGATGATGTCACCAGGCAAGCCAAAACTCCACCCATGTAAAACCTGCTGATCAGAAGGTCCCGTGTAGATTGGATTTTCATCCAGAAGCTATCAGGAAATAACAATGCTTCAAACCTCTACAGTGTTAGTTTCATCAGCTGTTGTACCAGATGATACAAAATACAAATATATATAATTTGGACTGCACTGGGCCTTTCATTGATGATGATGTACCTTGTCTACGCCCATCCTCTTGAAGGAGGCCTGTAGGTAGGTAGGTAGGTAGGTAGGTAGGTGTGTGTGTACCTTGTCTACTCCCATCCTCTTGAAGGAGGCCTGTAGGTAGGTAGGTAGGTAGGTAGGTAGGTAGGTAGGTAGGTAGGTAGGTAGGTAGGGGTGTTAGGGTGGGTGTACCTTGTCTACTCCCATCCTCTTGAAGGAGGCCTGTAGGTAGGTAGGTAGGTAGGTAGGTAGGTAGGTAGGTAGGTGTGTGTGTACCTTGTCTACTCCCATCCTCTTGAAGGAGGCCTGTAGGTAGGTAGGTAGGTAGGTAGGTAGGTAGGTAGGTAGGTAGGTGTGTGTGTACCTTGTCTACTCCCATCCTCTTGAAGGAGGCCTGTAGGACCTTGAAGTTGTTGATGAACTCATGTTCCAGCCGGGCTGAGAACTTCACCTTCTTCAGCAGGACGCAGCCAGGGAACAACATGTCCATGAACTGACAATACACTGCACCTACACACACAACAGTTACAAGTTAGCGTAGAATTCATTATGACATTCATTCTAGTGTGTGTGTGTTACCTGAACACAGCTGTTCTATCTTGGTGTAGGTGAGCCGTAGAGAGTCGTTGACCCAGGCCAGCATGTCATGACGACTCAGGTTCTCTATTGCCGAGGAGATGGAGAACACATTCACCGCCATCACCCTGCAACACACACGCCCGCACGCGCACACACACAAACAGAGTTTAAGATTATATTACATTATTAGTCATGAATGGTTAAACTGATCCTTTTACGTTAAATCTCATGTCTACAAAAACAGTGTTCATGTTTGAGAACAAGGTTAAACATAATCGAATTACAAACACCTAAGGGCGGGGGAGACAGAGAAGCGAGGGGAGAGAGGGAGAGAGAGAGGGGGGAGAGAGAGATGGGGAGAGAGGAGAGAGGGGGAGAGTGAGGGGGAGTGAGAGGGAGATGGGGGAGAGAGGGGAGAGAGGGGAGAGAGAGAGAGAGAGAGATGGGGGGGAGAGGGGGAGAGAGGGGGGAGAGAGAGATGGGGAGAGAGGGGAGGAGAGAGATGGGGGAGAGAGAGAGAGATGGGGAGAGAGGGGAGGAGAGAGATGGGGGGAGAGAGGGGAGAGTGAGGGGGAGTGAGAGGGAGATGGGGGAGAGGGGAGAGAGGCGGGGAGAGAGAGAGAGATGGGGAGAGAGGCGGGGAGAGAGAGAGAGATGGGGGGAGAGAGGGGGAGAGAGAGAGATGGGGGAGAGAGAGGGGAGAGAGAGAGATGGAGGAGAGGGGAGAGTGAGGGGAGAGAGAGAGGGGAGAGTGAGGGAGTGAGAGAGGAGATGGGGAGAGAGGAGAGAGATGGGAGAGAGAGAGAGTGGAGAGGGGAGAGAGGAGAGGGGGAGAGAGGGGAGATGAGAGAGAGGGGAGAGAGAGAGGGGGGGAGAGAGAGGGAGAGAGATGGGGAGAGAGAGAGATGGGGAGAGAGGGGAGGAGAGAGATGGGGGAGAGGGGGAGAGTGAGGGGAGAGAGAGGGAGATGGGGAGAGGGGGAGAGAGGAGGAGAGATGGGGAGAGAGAGAGAGATGGGGGAGAGAGGCAGGGAGAGAGAGAGAGATGGGGGAGAGAGGCGGGGGGAGAGAGAGAGAGATGGGGGAGAGAGGCGAGGGGAGAGAGAGAGATGGAGGAGAGGGAGAGGGGGAGAGGAGGGGAGAGAGAGGGGAGAGAGAGAGGGGGAGAGAGAGGGAGATGGGGAGAGAGAGGGAGAGAGAGAGATGGGGAGAGAGGGAGAGTGAGGGGAGAGAGAGAGAGATGGGAGAGAGGGGGAGAGAGGGGAGAGATGGGGAGAGAGGGAGGAGAGGAGATGGGGGAGAGAGGGGAGAGAGATGGGGGAGAGAGAGATGGGGAGAGGGAGGAGAGAGATGGGGAGAGAGGGGAGAGTGAGGGAGTGAGAGGGAGATGGGGAGAGGGGAGAGAGGCGGAGAGAGAGAGATGGGGAGAGAGGCATTGGGAGAGAGAGAGATGGAGGAGAGGGGGAGAGTGAGGGGAGAGAGAGGGGAGAGTGAGGGGGAGGAGAGGGAGATGGGGGAGAGAGGGGAGTGAGAGGGGAGGTAATGGGCTCCAGAGTTCTTCTGCAAAGAAATATAGAATTAGAGTTGGATGAATGCAGAAAAACTTGAATTTTTACCTGAATGGATTATTAAGGTCTATCAAGACATAGCTTCTACCAAACCAAAACCTGCAGAAGAAACAGAACCTGGATATACCATCCAACACAACACTGAGTGAGTTCAGTCTGAACCTACTTCTGAAGCCAAAAGGTCAATGCCAATAATCTCTAGGTAATGTTGTATACAGATTAATAAATGAGGCTACTAAGCTGACAAGCTGCTAGGACAGAACAGACCTGGTCGCACCAGGTGAAAATTCTTGAGCCCAACAATGTCAGGAGAGTTTCACAGCCCCACCCAGAGGCCTTTGGAGCCCCATGGCTTATCCCTGTCCACAGGTCATTAAAATACTGTACCCCATGGATAGTAAAAATAACACTGCACGGAATAAACTCCTCAAGGACCAGAATTTACTGACTGCTACAAAAAGGGGAACGTAAGCAACTTAATTTTCCACACAGACCATCCCCTGATACAGTGCTATATTAACCAGACCATCCCCTGATACAGTGCTATATTAACCAGACCATCCCCTGATACAGTGCTATATTAACCAGACCATCCCCTGATACAGTGCTATATTAACCAGACCATCCCCTGATACAGTGCTATATTAACCAGACCATCCCCTGATACAGTGCTATATTAACCAGACCATCCCTGATACAGTGCTATATTAACCAGACCATCCCCTGATACAGTGCTATATTAACCAGACCATCCCCTGATACAGTGCTATATTAACCAGACCATCCCCTGATACAGTGCTATATTAACCAGACCATCCCCTGATACAGTGCTATATTAACCAGACCATCCCCTGATACAGTGCTATATTAACCAGACCATCCCCTGGCACAGTGCTATATTAACCAGACCATCCCTGATACAGTGCTATATTAACCAGACCATCCCTGATACAGTGCTATATTAACCAGACCATCCTGGCACAGTGCTATATTAACCAGACCATCCCCTGATACAGTGCTATATTAACCAGACCATCCCCTGGCACAGTGCTATATTAACCAGACCATCCCCTGGCACAGTGCTATATTAACCAGACCATCCCCTGGCACAGTGCTATATTAACCAGACCATCCCCTGACACAGTGCTATATTAACCAGACCATCCCCTGGCACAGTGCTATATTAACCAGACCATCCCCTGGCACAGTGCTATATTAACCAGACCATCCCCTGATACAGTGCTATATTAACCAGACCATCCCCTGATACAGTGCTATATTAACCAGACCATCCCCTGGCACAGTGCTATATTAACCAGACCATCCCCTGATACAGTGCTATATTAACCAGACCATCCCCTGATACAGTGCTATATTAACCAGACCATCCCTGATACAGTGCTATATTAACCAGACCATCCCTGATACAGTGCTATATTAACCAGACCATCCCTGATACAGTGCTATATTAACCAGACCATCCCCTGATACAGTGCTATATTAACCAGACCATCCCCTGATACAGTGCTATATTAACCAGACCATCCCTGATACAGTGCTATATTAACCAGACCATCCCCTGATACAGTGCTATATTAACCAGACCATCCCCTGATACAGTGCTATATTAACCAGACCATCCCCTGATACAGTGCTATATTAACCAGACCATCCCCTGATACAGTGCTATATTAACCAGACCATCCCCTGATACAGTGCTATATTAACCAGACCATCCCTGATACAGTGCTATATTAACCAGACCATCCCCTGATACAGTGCTATATTAACCAGACCATCCCTGATACAGTGCTATAATAACCAGACCATCCCCTGGCACAGTGCTATATTAACCAGACCATCCCCTGATACAGTGCTATATTAACCAGACCATCCCCTGGCACAGTGCTATATTAACCAGACCATCCCCTGGCACAGTGCTATATTAACCAGACCATCCCCTGGCACAGTGCTATATTAACCAGACCATCCCCTGACACAGTGCTATATTAACCAGACCATCCCCTGGCACAGTGCTATATTAACCAGACCATCCCCTGGCACAGTGCTATATTAACCAGACCATCCCCTGATACAGTGCTATATTAACCAGACCATCCCCTGGCATGGCATAGTGCTATATTAACCAGACCATCCCCTGGCACAGTGCTATATTAACCAGACCATCCCCTGATACAGTGCTATATTAACCAGACCATCCCCTGGCACAGTGCTATATTAACCAGACCATCCCCTGGCATGGCATAGTGCTATATTAACCAGACCATCCCCTGGCACAGTGCTATATAAACCAGACCATCCCCTGATACAGTGCTATATTAACCAGACCATCCCCTGATACAGTGCTATATTAACCAGACCATCCCCTGGCACAGTGCTATATTAACCAGACCATCCCCTGGCATGGCACAGTGCTATATTAACCAGACCATCCCCTGGCATGGCACAGTGCTATATTAACCAGACCATCCCCTGATACAGTGCTATAATAACCAGACCATCCCCTGGCACAGTGCTATATTAACCAGACCATCCCCTGGCACAGTGCTATATTAACCAGACCATCCCCTGACACAGTGCTATATTAACCAGACCATCCCCTGGCACAGTGCTATATTAACCAGACCATCCCTGATACAGTGCTATAATAACCAGACCATCCCCTGGCACAGTGCTATATTAACCAGACCATCCCCTGGCACAGTGCTATATTAACCAGACCATCCCCTGATACAGTGCTATATTAACCAGACCATCCCCTGGCATGGCACAGTGCTATATTAACCAGACCATCCCCTGATACAGTGCTATATTAACCAGACCATCCCCTGATACAGTGCTATATTAACCAGACCATCCCCTGATACAGTGCTATATTAACCAGACCATCCCCTGATACAGTGCTATATTAACCAGACCATCCCCTGATACAGTGCTATATTAACCAGACCATCCCCTGATACAGTGCTATATTAACCAGACCATCCCCTGATACAGTGCTATATTAACCAGACCATCCCCTGATACAGTGCTATATTAACCAGACCATCCCCTGGCACAGTGCTATATTAACCAGACCATCCCCTGATACAGTGCTATATTAACCAGACCATCCCCTGGCACAGTGCTATATTAACCAGACCATCCCCTGGCACAGTGCTATATTAACCAGACCATCCCTGGCACAGTGCTATATTAACCAGACCATCCCCTGACACAGTGCTATATTAACCAGACCATCCCTGGCACAGTGCTATATTAACCAGACCATCCCCTGGCACAGTGCTATATTAACCAGACCATCCCTGATACAGTGCTATATTAACCAGACCATCCCTGATACAGTGCTATATTAACCAGACCATCCCCTGGCACAGTGCTATATTAACCAGACCATCCCCTGATACAGTGCTATATTAACCAGACCATCCCCTGATACAGTGCTATATTAACCAGACCATCCCCTGATACAGTGCTATATTAACCAGACCATCCCCTGATACAGTGCTATATTAACCAGACCATCCCCTGATACAGTGCTATATTAACCAGACCATCCCCTGATACAGTGCTATATTAACCAGACCATCCCCTGATACAGTGCTATATTAACCAGACCATCCCTGATACAGTGCTATATTAACCAGACCATCCCTGGCACAGTGCTATATTAACCAGACCATCCCTGATACAGTGCTATATTAACCAGACCATCCCCTGATACAGTGCTATATTAACCAGACCATCCCCTGATACAGTGCTATATTAACCAGACCATCCCCTGATACAGTGCTATATTAACCAGACCATCCCCTGATACAGTGCTATATTAACCAGACCATCCCCTGATACAGTGCTATACTAACCAGACCATCCCCTGATACAGTGCTATAATAACCAGACCATCCCCTGGCACAGTGCTATATTAACCAGACCATCCCCTGATACAGTGCTATATTAACCAGACCATCCCCTGGCACAGTGCTATATTAACCAGACCATCCCCTGGCACAGTGCTATATTAACCAGACCATCCCCTGGCACAGTGCTATATTAACCAGACCATCCCTTGACACAGTGCTATATTAACCAGACCATCCCCTGGCACAGTGCTATATTAACCAGACCATCCCTGGCACAGTGCTATATTAACCAGACCATCCCCTGATACAGTGCTATATTAACCAGACCATCCCCTGGCATGGCATAGTGCTATATTAACCAGACCATCCCCTGGCACAGTGCTATATTAACCAGACCATCCCCTGATACAGTGCTATATTAACCAGACCATCCCCTGGCACAGTGCTATATTAACCAGACCATCCCCTGGCATGGCATAGTGCTATATTAACCAGACCATCCCCTGGCACAGTGCTATATAAACCAGACCATCCCCTGATACAGTGCTATATTAACCAGACCATCCCCTGATACAGTGCTATATTAACCAGACCATCCCCTGGCACAGTGCTATATTAACCAGACCATCCCCTGGCATGGCACAGTGCTATATTAACCAGACCATCCCCTGGCATGGCACAGTGCTATATTAACCAGACCATCCCCTGATACAGTGCTATAATAACCAGACCATCCCCTGGCACAGTGCTATATTAACCAGACCATCCCCTGGCACAGTGCTATATTAACCAGACCATCCCCTGACACAGTGCTATATTAACCAGACCATCCCCTGGCACAGTGCTATATTAACCAGACCATCCCCTGATACAGTGCTATAATAACCAGACCATCCCCTGGCACAGTGCTATATTAACCAGACCATCCCCTGGCACAGTGCTATATTAACCAGACCATCCCCTGATACAGTGCTATATTAACCAGACCATCCCCTGGCATGGCACAGTGCTATATTAACCAGACCATCCCCTGATACAGTGCTATATTAACCAGACCATCCCCTGGCATGGCACAGTGCTATATTAACCAGACCATCCCCTGATACAGTGCTATATTAACCAGACCATCCCCTGGCACAGTGCTATATTAACCAGACCATCCCCTGACACAGTGCTATATTAACCAGACCATCCCCTGACACAGTGCTATATTAACCAGACCATCCCCTGATACAGTGCTATATTAACCAGACCATCCCCTGGCACAGTGCTATATTAACCAGACCATCCCCTGGCATGGCACAGTGCTATATTAACCAGACCATCCCCTGGCATGGCACAGTGCTATATTAACCAGACCATCCCCTGGCACAGTGCTATATTAACCAGACCATCCCCTGGCACAGTGCTATATTAACCAGACCATCCCCTGGCACAGTGCTATATTAACCAGACCATCCCCTGGCACAGTGCTATATTAACCAGACCATCCCCTGACACAGTGCTATATTAACCAGACCATCCCCTGGCATGGCACAGTGCTATATTAACCAGACCATCCCCTGGCATGGCACAGTGCTATATTAACCAGACCATCCCCTGGCATGGCACAGTGCTATATTAACCAGACCATCCCCTGGCATGGCACAGGGCTATATTAACCAGACCATCCCCTGGCATGGCACAGTGCTATATTAACCAGACCATCCCCTGGCATGGCACAGTGCTATATTAACCAGACCATCCCCTGGCATGGCACAGTGCTATATTAACCAGACCATCCCCTGGCATGGCACAGTGCTATATTAACCAGACCATCCCCTGACACAGTGCTATATTAACCAGACCATCCCCTGGCACAGTGCTATATTAACCAGACCATCCCCTGATACAGTGCTATATTAACCAGACCATCCCCTGGCACAGTGCTATATTAACCAGACCATCCCCTGGCATGGCATAGTGCTATATTAACCAGACCATCCCCTGATACAGTGCTATATTAACCAGACCATCCCCTGATACAGTGCTATATTAACCAGACCATCCCCTGGCACAGTGCTATATTAACCAGACCATCCCCTGGCATGGCATAGTGCTATATTAACCAGACCATCCCCTGGCATGGCACAGTGCTATATTAACCAGACCATCCCCTGGCATGGCACAGTGCTATATTAACCAGACCATCCCCTGGCATGGCACAGTGCTATATTAACCAGACCATCCCCTGGCATGGCACAGTGCTATATTAACCAGACCATCCCCTGGCATGGCACAGTGCTATATTAACCAGACCATCCCTGGCATGACACAGTGCTATATTAACCAGACCATCCCTGGCATGGCACAGTGCTATATTAACCAGACCATCCCCTGGCATGGCACAGTGCTATATTAACACAGACCATCCCCTGGCATGACACAGTGCTATATTAACACAGACCATCCCCTGGCATGGCACAGTGCTATATTAACCAGACCATCCCCTGGCATGGCACAGTGCTATATTAACCAGACCATCCCCTGGCATGACACAGTGCTATATTAACCAGACCATCCCCTGGCATGGCACAGTGCTATATTAACCAGACCATCCCCTGGCATGGCACAGTGCTATATTAACACAGACCATCCCCTGGCATGACACAGTGCTATATTAACACAGACCATCCCCTGGCATGGCACAGTGCTATATTAACCAGACCATCCCCTGGCATGGCACAGTGCTATATTAACCAGTCACATACACATGGTTAGCAGATGTTAATGCGAGTGTAGCGAAATGCTTGCGCTTCTAGTTCCGACCATGCAGTAGTATCTAACAAGTAATCTTCAATTTCACAACAACTATCTTATACACACAAGAGTAAAGGAATGTGTAGTATGTGTAGACCATGTATCTGATGCTGTCTGGACAGTGAAACAGCTCCTCTCTGTCTCAGTATGTGTAGACCATGTATCTGATGCTGTCTGGACAGTGAAACAGCACCTCTCTGTCTCAGTATGTGTAGACCATGTACCTGATGCTGTCTGGACAGTGAAACAGCTCCTCTCTGTCTCAGTATGTGTAGACCATGTATCTGATGCTGTCTGGACAGTGAAACAGCTCCTCTCTGTCTCAGTATGTGTAGACCATGTATCTGATGCTGTCTGGACAGTGAAACAGCTCCTCTCTGTCTCAGTATGTGTAGACCATGTATGTGATGCTGTCTGGAGAGTGAAACAGCTCCTCTCTGTCTCAGTATGTATAGACCATGTATCTGATGCTGTCTGGACAGTGAAACAGCACCTCTCTGTCTCAGTATGTGTAGACCATGTATCTGATGCTGTCTGGACAGTGAAACAGCTCCTCTCTGTCTCAGTATAAGTAGACCATGTATCTGATGCTGTCTGGACAGTGAAACAGCACCTCTCTGTCTCAGTATGTGTAGACCATGTATGTGATGCTGTCTGGAGAGTGAAACAGCTCCTCTCTGCCTCAGTATGTGTAGACCATGTATCTGATGCTGTCTGGACAGTGAAACAGCTCCCCAGTCTGAGGTCCTGAGCGCTCTGGAGCAGGTTTTCACCAAGGATCTCTCTGTACTTTGCTCTGTTCATCATGCCTTGATCCTGACTAGTCTCTCAGTCCCTGGCGCTGAAAAACATCCCCACAGCATGATGCTGCCACCACAATGCTTCACCGTAGGGATAGTACCAGGTTTCCTCCAGACTTGATGCTTGACATTCAGGCCAAAGAGTTCAATCTTGGTTTCATCAGACCAGAGAATCTTGTTTCTCATGGTCTGAGTCTTAGGTGCCGTTTGGCAAACTCCAAGCGGGCTGTCATTTGCCTTTTAATGAGAAGTCAATAAATCCATCAAATGTAAAAAGCCCTTTTTACATCAGCAGATGTCACAGAGTGCTATACATAAACCCCAAACAGCAAGCAATGCAGATGTAGAAGCACGGTGGTTAGGAAAAACTCTCTAGAAAGGCAGGAACCTAGGAAGAAACCTAGAGAGTAACCAGGCTCTGAGTGGTGGCCAGTCCTCTTTTGGCTGTGCCGGGTGGAGATTATAAGAGTACATGGCCATTAAGGCCAGATTGTTCTTCAAAATGTTCAAATGTTCATAGATGACCAGCAGGGTCAAATGAGTGGCTTCCGTCTGGCCACTCTACCATAAAGGCCTGCTTGGTGGAGTGCTGCAGAGATAGAACCTTCTGGAAGGTTCTCCCATCTCACAGAGGGACTCTGGAGCTCTGTCAGCGTGACCAGCATGTTCTTGGTCACCTCCCTGACCAAGGCCATTCGCCCGATTGCTCAGTTTGGCCGGGGGCCAGCTCTAGGAAGAGTATTGGTTGTTCCAAACTTCTTCCATTTAAGAATGATGGAGGCCAAACTTATTCCATTTGGAATAATAAAGGCCACTGTGTTCTTGGGGACCTTCAATGCTGCAGACATTTTTTGGTACCCTTCCCCAGATCTGTGCTTCTCGGAGCTCTACGGACAATTCCTTTGACCTCATTGCTTGGTTTTTGCTCTGACATGCACTGTCAACTGTGAGACCTTATATAGACAGGTGCGTGCTTTTCCAAATAATTTCAAATCAATTGAATTTACCACAGGTGGAATCTAATCAAGTTGTAGAAACATCTCAAGGATCATCAGTGGAAACAGGATGCACCTGAGCTCAATTTCGAGTCTCATAACAAAGGGTCTGAATACTTATATAAATAAGTTATTTCTGTTCGTTTTTTTTATAAATGTGCAAAAACATCTAAAAACCTGTTTTTATTTTAGAATAAGGCTGTAATGTAGCAAAATGTGGAAAAAGTCAAGGGGTCTGAATACTTTCCGAATGCACTATATACTCAGAAGTGGTGGATGGGATGCACGCCGCCTGAGTCTCCACCCCGCTGATCCTCAACACTGGGGCCCCACAAGGGTGCGTTCTCAGCCCTCTCCTGTACTCCCTGTACTCCCTGCACCCCCCTATCCACATCGACGGGACAGCAGTGGAGAAGGTGGAAAGTTTTAAGTTCCTCGGCGTACACGTCACGGACAAACTGAAATGGTCCACCCACACCCTGAAATGGTCGCCCACAACCGTAAGGCTCTCCAGAGGGTAGTGAGGACTGCACAACGCATCACCGGGGGTAAACTACCTGCCCTTCAGGACACATACACCACCCGATGTCACAGGAAGGCCAAAAAGATCATCAAAGACAACAACCACCCGAGCCACTGCCTGTTCACCCCGCTATCATCCAGAAGGCGAGGTCAGTACAGGTGCATCAAAGCTGGGACCGAGAGACTGAAAAACAGCTTCTACTTCAAGGCCATCAGACTGTTAAACAGCCATCACTAACATTGAGTGGCTGCTGCCAACATACTGACTTAAATCTCTAGCCACTTTAAAAAAAGAAATTGCATGTAACAAATGTATCACTAGCCACTTTAAACAATTTTGTATATCATGTTTACATATCCGACATTACTCATATCAAATGTATACACTGTACTCTAAACCATCAACTGAATCTTGCCTATGCCGTTCGGCCATTGACTCAAATCTCTAGCCACTTTAATAATTATAATTGGATGAAATAAATGTATCACTAGCCACTTTAAACGATGCCATTTATATAATGTTTACATGAAAACAGCCTAACCAGCTCTGGATAACATGAAAACAGCCTAACCAGCTCTGGATAACATGAAAACAGCCTAACCAGCTCTGGATAACATGAAAACAGCCTAACCAGCTCTGGATGACATGAAAACAGCCTGACCAGCTCTCTAGCTCGTAAACTAGCTAACGTTAGCCAGTTAGCTTGGGTGCTTAACTGCCGTTGTGAGGTCAGAACGGTCAGATCCACCCTACTCCTCGCCTAGAGTGTCCCGCTCTGAACGCTCTGAGAGCGAAACACTCTAAATTTATGAAACTGACAATCTGACAACGCTCTGAATTTATTACGAACTGACAATCTGACAACGCTCTGAATTTATTACGAACTGACAATCTGACAACGCTCTGAATTTATTACAAACTGACAATCTGACAACGCTCTCAATTTATTAGGAACTGACAATCTGACAAAGCTCTGAATTTATTACGAACTGACAATCTGACAACGCTCTGAATTTATTACGAACTGACAATCTGACAACGCTCTGAATTTATTACAAACTGACAATCTGACAACGCTCTGAATTTATTACGAACTGACAATCTGACAACGCTCTGAATTTATTACGAACTGACAATCTGACAACGCTCTGAATTTATTACGAACTGACAATCTGACAACGCTCTGAATTTATTACTGAACTGACAATCTGACAACGCTCTGAATTTATTACGAACTGACAATCTGACAACGCTCTGAATTTATTACGAACTGACAATCTGACAACGCTCTAAAATTAATACGAACTGACAACGCTCTGAATTTACGAACTGACAATCTGACAACGCTCTGAATTTATAACGAACTGACAATCTGACAACACTCTGAATTTATAACGAACGGACAATCTGACAACACTCTGAATTTATTACGAACTGACAATCTGAAAACGCTCTGAATTTACGATCTGACAATCTGACAACGCTCTGAATTTATTACGAACTGACAATCTGACAACGCTCTGAATTTATTACGAACTGACAATCTGACAACGCTCTGAATTTATTACGAACTGACAATCTGACAACGCTCTGAATTTATTACGAACTGACAATCTGACAACGCTCTGAATTTATTACGAACTGACAATCTGACAACGCTCTGAATTTATAACGAACTGACAATCTGACAACGCTCTGAATTTATAACGAACTGACAATCTGACTACGCTCTGAATTTATTACAAACTGACAATCTGACAACGCTCTGAATTTATTACGAACTGACAATCTGACAACGCTCTGAATTTATTACGAACTGACAATCTGACAACGCTCTGAATTTATTACGAACTGACAATCTGACAACGCTCTGAATTTATTACGAACTGACAATCTGACAACGCTCTGAATTTATTACGAACTGACAATCTGACAACGCTCTGAATTTATTACGAACTGACAATCTGACAACGCTCTAAAATTAATACGAACTGACAACGCTCTGAATTTACGAACTGACAATCTGACAACGCTCTGAATTTATAACGAACTGACAATCTGACAACACTCTGAATTTATAACGAACGGACAATCTGACAACACTCTGAATTTATAACGAACGGACAATCTGACAACGCTCTGAATTTACGATCTGACAATCTGACAACGCTCTGAATTTATTACGAACTGACAATCTGACAACGCTCTGAATTTATTACTTAACTGACAATCTGACAACGCTTCTGAATTTATTACTTAACTGACAATCTGACAACGCTTCTGAATTTATTACTTAACTGACAATCTGACAACGCTCTGAATTTATTACGAACTGACAATCTGACAACGCTCTGAATTTATAACGAACTGACAATCTGACAACGCTCTGAATTTATAACGAACTGACAATCTGACTACGCTCTGAATTTATTACAAACTGACAATCTGACAACGCTCTGAATTTATTACAAACTGACAATCTGACAACGCTCTGAATTTATTACGAACTGACAATCTGACAACGCTCTGAATTTATTACGAACTGACAATCTGACAACGCTCTGAATTTATGAACACCCAGAGTACACTCTGAGCGCTCTGTGGCATTGTGAATTTACAAGCGCACCTATAGATACCGGTCCCAACATTTGCCACGGCTAACAATATCCTGAAGACACCAGGACTCTATTGTGGGAGCATTGTGATTCGTCGGTTGGGTTTTTTGAAGCCACCAGGGCTCTATTTCCCTATGTGGGAGCATTGTGATCTGTCGGTCTGGTTTTTTGAAGCCACCAGGGCTCTATTTCCCTATGTGGGAGCATTGTGATTCGTCGGTTGGGTTTTTTGAAGCCACCAGGGCTCTATTTCCCTATGTGGGAGCATTGTGATTAAATCGGTTGGGTTTTGAAGCCACCAGGGCTCTATTTCCCTATGTGGGAGCATTGTGATCTGTCGGTTGGGTTTTTTGAAGCCACCAGGGCTCTATTTCCCTATGTGGGAGCATTGTGATTAAATCGGTTGGGTTTTTGAAGCCACCAGGGCTCTATTTCCCTATGTGGGAGCATTGTGATTCGTCGGTTGGGTTTTTTGAAGCCACCAGGGCTCTATTTCCCTATGTGGGAGCATTGTGATTCGTCGGTTGGGTTTTTTGAAGCCACCAGGGCTCTATTTCCCTATGTGGGAGCATTGTGATTCGTCGGTTGGGTTTTTTGAAGCCACCAGGGCTCTATTTCCCTATGTGGGAGCATTGTGATTAAATCGGTTGGGTTTTGAAGCCACCAGGGCTCTATTTCCCTATGTGGGAGCATTGTGATTCGTCGGTTGGGTTTTTTGAAGCCACCAGGGCTCTATTTCCCTATGTGGGAGCATTGTGATTCGTCGGTTGTGGTTTTTGACCTGGTTACATGTAATGGTGACTAACTTTATTCTATACAAATTTGTGCAACTGTGGCATTCAAACGAGGTTGCAATGAAAAAAAATGTATACTTTTTTTTTAATTTAACCTTTATTTAACGATGTACAAAAGTTTGTTAGCTACCGTTACATTGAACAACACAGCAGCTTTTCGGCATGTTTTGTTATTTATTTTACATTATTATTTAAAAAAAATGATAACTAAGCAAGTCAGTTAAGAACATATTCTTATTTACAATGACGGCCTACCCCGGCCCAACCCGGACGACGCTGGGACAATTTTGCGCCGCCCCTATGGGACTCCGAATCACGGCCGGTTGTGATACAGCCTGGAATCGAACCAGTCTGTAGTGACGCCTTAGACCGCTGCGCCACTCGGGAGCCCCATCAAATCAAATTGTATTTTATGGAAACCACTTGAGCAACTGAGGCAATGACAATGCTGTAAAAGATCAAATCAAATGTTATTTGTCACGTGCTCCGAATATAACAGGTGTAGACTTTACAGTGAAATGCTTACTTACAAGCCCTTAACCAACAATGCTTTAAGAAAAAAATATATAAAAATAGATAAGTAGACAATTGAAAATAAAAGTAACAAACAATTAAACAGCAGCATTAAAATAACTATCAAGGCTATATACACGTAGCATACAGTCAACCGCGCGGGGGCACCGTTAGTCGAGGTAATTGAGGTAATATGTACATGTATGTAGAGTTCAAGTGACTATGCATAATAGATAATAAACAGAGAGTAGCCCAACGGGGGTGAAATAATGTTGATTTTCCCCAAGTTGTGGTCGTGGGCGAGGGGAATTCCTTGTTATTGCGTGATATCGCCTCCACCCATTGCGAGTGTAGCCATGAGTTTATAAATCAACTGGCAGGGTTACAGCAAGCCTGTTCTAGTCAATCTTATTTCTATGCGACTGTGGGCTTGTTGACGGGGGGGAAAGTTGTTTTACTACGACACGCTATGTTGACAACTAAGTACTAGGTAGATAGTAACGCCGTAAGGTTATCTGTATAGATAAAGGAATGATTCACACTAGGACAACAGTCTTAACACCGATCTAGCTAGATAATGTTCCACCCATAATAAGTAGCTTAACCCCGGAGTTACTGCGACAGGCTAACTGACTTAGCTAAAGCTGCTAGCCTACGTACTTACTAGCCGAGGGGTATAGCTAACGGTAACTAAACATGACGCTCGCCGGTCCAGCAGCGGCGAACGGTACCGTTCTTTCTACGATGCCGTCGTTGTGAAAACGGTCTAGTTTTCAGCCAACCCCCTCTGGGGGCCTCCGTTATAATCACACGCACTCACTGCGCCGCTAACGCGTTGACTGCGGGGGAACTCGAGGACTGTCTACCTGCATAGCAGTTCGCTAACTAGCTATTAAAACAAAACGACTTGTCACAAAGTCCGCTTCTTAAATGGTTTACATCGTAGTGATAGTAGTTGGTGCTATTTACTGACTGTCTGGTGTGAAGAGTCTCTATTTGATCCGGTGTTCCGAGCCTGTCCGGTCTGTGCTAGTTGCGTTGCTACGGTCTGGTCACTGTGGTAACTGTTGCCCGGCTCTGCCGTCTGCCCTGGCGCGCCTGCGTGGCCCCCCGCGGTCCCAGTGGCACGGTTTCACCTGCGTCACAGCGAAACTGCATCACCTCGGATCCCCCAGGGCGCCATGGTGGATCTATATCACTTGGGGGTTCATTCATTCCGCCTAATCTGTTGCAAAACGTTTCTTAAACGAAGGCAACTGGAACGAAACGAGGGACTTTGGGACCAGTTAGAAATATTACTGTTGCTGTTTATTATATATTCTTATTGCCTAGTAACTTTATTCCCTACCTAGCCACTTCATTTTCGAACGTTGCTATGGGTACAGCCAAACAACGGAAGTGATGGTTCCGATTTCCGTTTTACCACCCTACTGCGTCACAACAGTGGCAAACTTCAAATCAAATTGCATTTGTCACATGCGCTCCATACAACAGGTGTAGACCTTACCATGAAATGCTTACTCACAAGCACTTAACCAACAATGCAGTTCAAGAAATAGAGTTAAATAACATATTTACTAAATAAACTAAAGTAAAAATAAAAAGTAACACAAGAAAATTACTTAGCAATAATGAGGGTATATACAGAGGGTACTGGTACCGAGTCAATGTCCAGGGTACAGCTTAGTTGAGGTAATTTGTACATGTAGGTAGGGGTGAAGTGACTATGTATAGATAATAAACAGACAGTAGCAGCAGTGTACATGTAGGTAGGGGTAAAGTGACTATGTATAGATAATAAACAGACAGTAGCAGCAGTGTACATGTAGGTAGGGGTAAAGTGGGGGGGTACGGCTGGCAGCCATCCCCCTCCAGCGCCATGATGATTATTTGCCAGAGTAAATTATTTGAAGGAGTCCATTTATAGAGTATAAAAGTCAAGTAAACAAGTATAATTGTATATTTATTTAATTAATGCTCGCTAATGTTAGCTAGACCTACTAGTTTTGTTGTGATAAAAACCGTGTGTTGTGTTGTGTCAGAGTTAAGGGCCATCCACCAAGCTGTGACTATAATAATAAACTAGAGACAATATAACTATAATCCGTTGGTGAGCATCCACACTAGATTAAAGTTTATCGTTTTGCAGTCCTACACCTGTCAATCAACTGATCAAAGCATCCTACTGCACACTACCATTCATGGGGTCTCTAACACACAGATACTGGCTCAGACCATTCATGAGGTCTCTAACACACAGATACTGGTTCAGCCCATTCATGAGGTCTCTAACACACAGATACTGGTTCAGCCCATTCATGAGGTCTCTAACACACAGATACTGGCTCAGACCATTCATGAGGTCTCTAACACACAGATACTGGTTCAGCCCATTCATGAGGTCTGTAACACACAGATACTGGTTCAGCCCATTCATGAGGTCTGTAACACACAGATACTGGCTCAGATCAGGGCATAAAATTAACACCCGCCAAATGCGGGTAAACTTATGTATTGGCAGGGTAAGAATGTTTATTTCACCAGCCACGTTGGTGGATGGTCAATTGCAAAGCTCTGTGCGAGCATTATATTCACAAATAAAAAAAAGTGAAGTACGAGCACGTGTGAGTTATGGTTAGAATCATGCTGCAGTAGCTGTTTTCAAAGTGTTTCTGCTGTTTTGTTTCATTGCTGCTTATTACACAAAGAAATACAGATCCTAGATCCCACCTCGCGCATCAGCACTGCCTGGCAAGGGGAGCTGTGTGCAACGAGTGAAATAGATTCATTTAGAAGCCTTTTTGTCCTAGATTTGGCGCTCCGGTACCGCTTGCATGAAGTAGCAGAGAGAACAGTCTATGACTAGGGTGGCTGGGGTCTTTGACAACTTTTAGGGCCTTCCTCTGACACCGCCTGGTATAGAGGTCCTGGACGGCAGGAAGCTTGGCCCCAGCGATGTACTGGGCTGTACGCACTACCCTCTGTAGTGCCTTGTGGTCGGAGACCCAGCAGTTGCCATACCAGGCAGTGATGCAACCAGTCAGGATGCTCTCGATGGTGCAGCTGTAGAAACGTTTGAGGATCTGAGGACCCATGTCAAATCTTTTAAGTATCCTGAGGGGGAATAGGTTTTGTTGTGCCATATCATTATTTTTATCTGGACCATGTTCGTTTGTTGGTGATGTGGACACCAAGGAACTTGAAGCTCTCAACCTGCTCCACTACAGCCCCGTCGATGAGAATGGGGGCGTGCTCGGTGCTCCTTTTCCTATAGTCCACAATCATCTCCTTAGTCTTGGTTACATTGAGGGATAGGTTGTTATTCTGGCACCACCCGGCCAGTTCTCTGACCTCCTCCCTATAGGCTGTCTCATCGTTGTCGGTGATCAGGCCTACCACTGTTGTGTCGTCTGCAAACTTAACGATGGTGTTGGAGTTGTGCCTGGCCATGCAGTCGTGGGTAAACAGGGAGTACAGGAGGGGACTGAGCACGCACCCCTTGGGAGCTCCAGTGTTGAGGATCAGCGTGGCAGATGTGTTGCTACCTGCCCTCACCACCTGGGGACGGCCCGTCAGGAAGTCCAGGATCCAGCTGCAGAGGGAGGTGTTTAGTCCCAGGGTCCTTAGCTTAGTGATGAGCTTTGAGGGCTCTATGGTGTTGAACACTGAGCTGTAGTCAATGAACAGCATTCTCACATAGGTGTTCCTTTCGTCCAGGTGTGGAATGGCAGTGTGGAGTGCAATAGAGATTGTATCATCTGTGGATCTGTTTGGGCGGTATGCAAATTGGAGTGGGTCTGGGATTTCTGGGATAATGGTGTTTCAAAGCACTTCATGGCTACGGACGTGAGTTTTACGGGTCTGTAGTCATTTAGGCAGGTTTCCTTTGTGTTCTTGGGCACAGTGACTATGGTGGTCTGCTTGAAACATGTTGGTATTACAGACTCAATCAGGGACATGTTGAAAATGTCAGTGAAGACACCTGCCAGTTGGTCAGCACATGCCCAGAGCACACGCCCTGGTAATCCATCTGGCCCTGCAGCCTTGTGAATGTTGACCTGTTTAAAGGTCTTACTCACATCGGCTACAGAGAGCGTGATCACACAGTCGTCCAGAACAGCTGATGCTCTCATGCATGCCTCAGTGTTGCTTGCCTCAAAGCGAGCATAGAAGTGATTTAGCTCGTCTGGTAAGCTCGTGCCACTGGGCAGCTCATGGCTGTGCTTCCCTTTGTAGTCTGTAATAGTTTGCAAGCCCTGCCACATCCGACGAGCGTCGGAGCCGATGTAGTTCGATTCAATCTTAGCCCTGTATTGACACTTTGCCTGTTTGATGGTTCGTACCTGGGCATAGTGGGATTTCTTGTAAGCTTCCGGTTTAGAGTCCCGCACCTTGAAAGCGGCAGCTCTACCCTTTAGCTCAGTGCGAATGTTGCCTGTAATCCATGGCTTCTGGTTGGGGTATGTACGTACAGTCACTGTGGGAACGACGTCCTCGATGCACTTATTGGTAAAGCCAGTGACTGATGTGGTGTATTCCTCAATGTCATCGGAAGAATCCCGAAACATGTTCCAGGCTGTGATCACAAAACAGTCCTGTAGTTTAGCATCTGCTTCATCTGACCACAGTTTTATAGACTGAGTCACTGGTGCTTCCTGCTTTAATTTTTGCTAGTAAGCAGGAATCACAAGGATAGAGTTGTGGTCAGATTTACCAAATGGAGGGCGAGGGAGAGCTTTGTTCGTGTCTCTGTGTGTGGAGTACAGGTGATCTAGAATTTTCTTCCCTCTGGTTGCACATTTAACATGTTGATAGAAATGAGGTAGAACTGATTTAAGTTTCCCTGCATTAAAGTCTCCGGCCACTAGGAGCGATGCTTCTGGGTGAGTGGTTTCCTGTTTGCTTATTTTATACAGCTGACTGAGTGCGGTCTTAGTGCCAGCATCTGTCTGTGGTGGTAAATAAACAGCCACGAAAAGTATATCTGAAAACTCTCTAGGCAAGTAGTGTGGCCTGCAATTTACAAATATGCACAGACCGCCCCCCCCCTCGTATATCCTGCTAGCTGAATATCCATGTCGTCATTCAGCCACGATTCCGTGAAACATAGGATATTACAGTTTTTGATGTCCCGTTGGTAGGATATTCATGATCATACCGAGTCTAATTCATTGTCCAATGATTGCACGTTGGCAAGTAACATTGACGGTAACGGCAGCTTTCCTACTCGCCTTCTGCGTGTCCTGTCGAGGCTTCCGACTCTTCGTCCTCTGTACCTGCGTCGCTTCTTCTTGTGAATAACTGGGATGTCGGGCCCTGTCGGCCCTTGCTTGTTGTTGAAAAAATCATTGTCTAATCCGAGGAGAGTGATCGCTGTCCTGATATCCAGAAGCTCTTTTCTGCCATAAGATACGGCTGCAGAAACATTATGTACAAAATAAGTTACAAATAACGTGAAAAAAAACACATAATAGCACAATTGGTTGGGCCCCGTAAAACTGCTGCCATTTGCTGCAATCTCCACAGTAGGGGAGCTGGGTAACCAACCAAGATCTCAGTGATCACTGCCTCATTGCCTGCATCCGTAATGGGTCTGCGGTCAAACAACCTCCCCTTGTCACTGTCAAACGCTCCCTAAAACACTTCAGTGAGCAGGCCTTTCTAATCGAGCCCGGGTATCCTGGAAGGGTATTGACCTCATTCCGTCAGTAGAGGATGCCTGGTAAAGCATGCCCCTTTCAAAAATGTAGAACCAGGAACAGATATAGCCCTTGGTTCACTCCAGACTTGACTGCCCTTGACCAGCACAAAAACATCCTGTGGCGTTCTGCATTAGCATCGAATAGCCCATGTGACATGCAACTTTTTAGGGAAGTCAGGAACCAATATACACAGGAGGTTAGGAAAGCTAAGGCTAGCTTTTTCAAGCAGAAATTTGCATCCTGTTGCATAAACTCAAAAAGGTTCTGGGACACTGTAAAGTCCATGGAGAATAAGAGCACCTCCTCCCAGCTGCCCACTGCATTGAGGCTAGGAAATACTGTCACCACCGACAAATCCATTATAATTATTGAGAACTTCAATTGAGAACTTCAATAACCATTTTTCTACGGCTGGCCTTGCTTTCCACCTGGCTACCCCTGCCCCGGTCAACAGCCCTGCACGCCCCACAGCATCTTGCCCAAGCCTCCCCCATTTCTCATTCACCCAAATCCAGATAGCTGATGTTCTGAAAGAGCTGCAAAATCTGGACCCCTACAAATCTGCCGGGCTAGACAATCTGGACCCTCTCTTTCTAAAATTATCTGCCGAAATTGTTGCAACCCCTATTACTAGCCTGTTCAACCTTTCTTTCGTATCGTCTGAGATTCCCAAAGATTGGAAAGCAGCCGCGGTCATCCCCCTCTTCAAAGGGGGTAACACTCTAGACCCAAACTGCTACAGACCTATATCTATCCTACCCTGCCTTTCAAAGGTCTTCGAAAGCCAAGTTAACAAACAGATTACCGACCATTTAGAATCCCACCGCACCTTCTCTGCTATGCAATCTGGTTTCAGAGCTGGTCATTGGTGCACCTCAGCCACACTCAAGGTCCTAAACGATATCGATAAGAGACAATACTGTGCAGCTGTATTCATTGACCTGGCCAAGGCTTTCGACTCTGTCAATCACCACATTCTTATTTGCAGACTCAACAGCCTTGGTTTCTCAAATGACTGCCTCGCCTGGTTCACCAACTACTTCTCAGACAGAGTTCAGTGTGTCAAATCAGAGGGCCTGTTGTCCGGACCTCTGGCAGTCTCTATGGGGGTGCCACAGGGTTCAATTCTCGGGCCGATTCAAAATCAAATCAAATCAAATTTTATTTGTCTCATACTCATGGTTAGCAGATGTTAATGCGAGTGTAGCGAAATGCTTGTGCTTCTAGTTCTGACCATGCAGTAGTATCTAACAAGTAATCTAACAATTTCACAACAACTACCTTGTACACACAAGTGTAAAGGAATGAATACGAGTATGTACATATAAATATATGGATGAGCGACGGCCGAACGGCATAGGCAAGATGCAGTAGATGGTATAGAGTACAGCATATACATATGAGATGAGTAATGTAGGATATGTAAACATTATATAAAGTGGCATTGTTTAAAGGGGCTAGTGATACATTTATTACATCCAATTTTGTATTATTAAAGTGGCTAGAGATTTGAGTCAGTATGTTGGCAGCAGCCACTCAGTGTTAGTGATGGCTGTTTAACAGTCTGATGGCCTTGAGATAAAAGCTGTTTTTCAGTCTCTCGGCCCCAGCTTTGATGCACCTGTACTGACCTCGCCTTCTGGATGATAGCGGGGTGAACAGGCAGTGACTCGGGTGGTTGTTGTCTTGATTATCTTTTGGCCTTCCTGTGACATCGGGTGGTGTAGGTGTCCTGGAGGGCAGGTAGTTTACCCCCGGTGATGCGTTGTGCGGACCTCACTACCCTCTGAAGTGCCTTACGGTTGTGGGCGGAGCAGTTGCCGTACCAGGTGGTGATACAGCCCGACAGGATGCTCTCGATTGTGCATCTGTAGAAGCTTGTGAGTGTTTTTGGTGACAAGACGAATTTCCTCAGCCTCCTGAGGTTGAAGAGGTGCTGTTGTGCCTTCTTCACCACGCTGTCTGTGTGGGTGGACCATTTCAGTTTGTCCGTGATGTGTATGCCGAGGAACTTAAAACTTTCCACCCGGAGGGAATAGCTACACTGTTTGTATTCAGTCATGTTTCCAGTCGCCTTGCCCTGATTAAAAAAAGTGGTTCGTGCTTTCAGTTTTGCGTGAATGCTGCCATCAATCCACGGTTTCTGGTTGGGGAAGGTTTTAATAGTCGCTATGGGTTCAACATCACCGATGCACTTGCTGATAAACTCTCTCACTGAATCAGCGTATTCATAAATGTTATTGTCCGACGCTATGCGGAACATATCCCAGTCCACGTGATTGAAGCAATCTTGAAGCATGGAATCAGATTCGTCGGACCAGCGTTGAACAGAACTGAGCACGGGCGTTTCCTGTTTTAGATTCTGTCTATAGGCTGGGAGCAACAAAATGGAGTCGTGGACTCTCTTCTCTGTATACATCAATGATGTCGCTCTTGCTGCCGGTGATTCTCTGATCCACCTCTATGCAGGCGATACCATTCTGTATACTTCTGGCCCTTCTTTGGACACTGTGTTAACTAACCTCCAGACGAGCTTCAATGCCATACAACTCTCCTTCCGTGGCCTCCAACTGCTCTTAAATGCATGTAACTAAATGCATGCTTTTCAACCGATCACTGCCGCACCTGCCCGCCCATCCAGCATCACTACTCTGGACGGTTCTGACTTAGAATATCTGGACAACTACAAATAGCTAGGTGTCTGGCTAGACTGTAAACTCTCCTTCCAGACTCACATCAAACATCTCCAATCCAAAATTAAATCTAGAATCGGCTTCCTATTTCGCAACAAAGCATCCTTCACTCATGCTGCCAAACATACCCTCATAAAACTGACCATACTACCGATCCTCGACTTCGGCGATGTCATTTATAAAATAGCCTCCAATACTCTACTCAACAAATTGGATGCAGCCTATCACAGTGCCATCCGTTTTGTCACCAAATCCCCATAGACTACCCACCACTGCAACCTGTATGCTCTCGTCGGCTGGCCCTCGCTTCATACTCGTCGCCAATCCCATTGGCTCCAGGTCATCTACAAGTCTTTGCTAGGTAAAGCCCCGCCTTATCTCAGCTCACTGGTCACCATAGCAGCACCCACTCGTAGCACGCGCTACAGCAGGTATATCTTACTGGTCACCCCCAAAGCCAATTCCTCCTTTGGCCGTCTTTCCTTCCAGTTCTCTGCTGCCAGTGACTGGAACGAACTACAAAAATCACTGAAGCTGGAGACTCCCCTCACTAGTTTTAAGCACCAGCTGTCAGAGCAGCTCACATAGCCCATCTGTACACAGCCCATCTGTAAACAGCCCATCTGTAAACAGCCCATCTGTACATAGCCCATCTGTACACAGCCCATCTGTACACAGCCCATCTGTAAACAGCCCATCTGTACATAGCCCATCTGTACATAGCCCATCTGTAAACAGCCCATCTGTACATAGCCCATCTGTACATAGCCCATCTGTACATAGCCCATCTGTACATAGCCCATCTGTAAACAGCCCATCTGTACATAGCCCATCTGTACATAGCCCATCTGTAAACAGCCCATCTGTACATAGCCCATCTGTACATAGCCCATCTGTACATAGCCCATCTGTACACAGCCCATCAGAGCAGAAAGGTCAGAAAGGTCTAATAAAAATACCGGTTCCGTAACACATTGATGATTGAATTTAGAACAATGATGATGAAGAATTGAAGGGCAGTTTAATTATTTTATCATGAAAGGCTGGAAATGGTAGATAATTTCCCCTGTCAGACTCTGAGTTCACAAGCCCAACCAAATGAATGGACGCACTGACAGCATTGCAAGTGCTGCAGAATTTAGTTGAGTTGGAGTCAGATGGAGGATCAGACATTGAGCTTGAAATCAACATTGCTGATGAAGAGTCTTCATCTGCCTCTGATGCCTGAGCCTCGCCGCAGAAAAATCAGAAGGGGATGCCTGACAATGTTCTCTAGCGGGTACTTATAGGCTGAAAGGCCAGGCATTTGTAGTGCTAAGGGATAGTGAAAATAAATGTTTTACAGCCTATAGTCAGTCAGATGGTTCCTTACCCTGAAAGTAGTCCATGGGCCAGGAGAAACTGTAATCTCGCAGTATCCCTGTAATCATGGTTCAGAGTTGTTTAAACCCACTCCTTCTAATGTGACTAGCCCCGATGCTCCTCCCTCTTTTTCCCCTGCCCCGCTACAAAGTTTCTCCCTGCAGGCGGTCACTGAGTCCAAGGTGCTGAAGGAGCTCCTTAAACTTGACCCCCAAAAAACATCTGGGTCAGATGGTTTAGACCCTTTCTTCTTTAAGGTTGCTGCCCCTATCATCTGACCTTTTTAACCTGCCTCTCTTCTCGGGGAAAGTTCCCATTGCTTGGAAGGCAGCTACGGTGTGTCCTTTATTTTAACAGGGAGATCAAGCTGATCTTAGGTGTTTTGTTGGCCAATTTCTAATTTGCCCTGATTCTCAAAAGTGTTGGAAAAACTTGGCAATAATCAACTGACTGGCTTTCTTGACGTCTATAGTATTCTCTCTGGTATGCAATCTGGTTTCCACTCAGGTTATGGATGTGTCACTGCAACCTTAAAGGTCCTCAATGATGCCCTTGATTCTAAGCAATGTTGTGTTGCTATTTTTATTGACTTGGCCAAAGCTTTTGGCCAAACCATTCCCTTCTTGTGGGCCAGCTAAGGAGTATTGGTGTCTCTGAGGGGTCTTTGGCCTGATTTGCTAACTACCTATTTCAAAGAGTGCAGTGTATGAAGCCAGAGCATCTGTTGTTAAGCCACTGTCTGTCACCAAGGGAGTACCCCAAGGCTCGATCCTAGACCCTACGCCATTCTCAATTTACATCAACAACATAGCTCAAGCAGTAGGAAGCTCTCTCATCCATCTATATGCAGATCATACAGTCTTATACTCAACTGGCTCCTTTTGTGTTAAACGCTCTTCAACAAAGCTTTCTTAGTGCCCAATAAGCTTTCTCTGCCCATAACCTTGTTCTGAACACCTCCAAAACAAAGGTCATGTGGTTTGGTAAGAAGAATGCTCCTCTCCCCACCGGTGTGATTACTACCTCTGAGGGTTTAGAGCTTGAGGTAGTCACCTCATACAAGTACTTGGGAGTATGGCTAGACGGTACACTGTCCTTCTCTCAGCACATATCAAAGCTGCAGGCTAAAGTTAAATCTAGACTGGTTTCCTCTATCGTAATCACCCCTCTTTCACCCCAGCTGCCAAACTAACCCTGATTCAGATGACCATCCTACCCATGCTAGATTACAGAGACAAAATTTATAGATCAGCAGGTAAGGGTGCTCTCGAGCGGCTAGATGTTCTTTATCATTCGGCCATCAGATTTGCCACCAATGCTCCTTATAGGACACATTACTGCACTCTATACTCCTCTGTAAACTGGTCATCTCTGTATACCCGTCACAAGACCCACTGGTTGATGCTTATTTATGAAACCCTCTTAGGCCTCACTCCCCCCTATCTGAGATATCTACTGCAGCCCTCATCCTCCACATACAACACCTGTTCTGCCAGTCACATTCTGTTAAAGGTTCCCAAACCACACACATCCCTGGGTCGCTCCTCTTTTCAGTTCGCTGCAGCTAGCGACTGGAACGAGCTGCAACAAACACTCAAACTGGACAGTTTTATCTCCATCTCTTCATTCAAATACTCAATCATGGACACTCTTACTGACAATTGTAGCTGCATTGCGTGATGTATTGTTGTCTCTACCTTCTTGCCCTTTCTGCTGTTGTCTGTGCCCAATAATGTTTGTACCACGTTTTGTGCTGCTACTATGTTGTGCTGCTGCCATATTGTGTTGCTACCATGCTGTGTTGTCATGTGTTGCTGCCTTGCTATGTTGTTGTCTTAGGTCTCTCTTTATGTAGTGTTGTGTTGTCTCTCTTTATGTAGTGTTGTGTTTTCTCTCTTGTCGTGATGAGTGTTTTGCCCTATATTTTTTAATCCCAGCCCCCGTCCCCGCAGGAGGCCTTTTGCCTTTTGGTAGGCCATCATTGTAAATAAGAATTTGTTCTTAACTGACTTGCCTTGTTAAATAAAGGTTAAATAAAATTAAAATAAATAAAACATGGACACTAATAACTTGAGGGGATTTGGCCACAAACATTGAACTTTGTCAAATTTCAACCATAACCCATGTAGTTGTTTTGTTAGTGTCACGACTTCCGCCGAAGTCGGTTCCTCTCCTTGTTCGGGTGGTGTTCGGCGGTCGACATCACTGGTCTTCTAGCCATCACCGATCCATTTTTCATTTTCTATTTGTTTTGTCTTGTTTCCCCACACACCTGGTTGTAATTCCCTCATTACTTGTCATGTATTTAACCCTCTGGTTTCCCCCATGTCTGTGTGTGTGATTGTTTTTTTTGTCAGTGGCACGTTCCGGCTGGTTTGCGCTGGATTTATTTGTTCATTGTGTTTTGTGCTGCCGCACTTATTTTCTGTAGGCTATTTTGTTGTTGTGACGCATTTGCATTCAGTGACTGTATTCTGTGCCACAGTAAAGTGCTTGCGCTCATTGACCCCAACCCTGTTATGGGGTAAACATTGACCCCAACCCCGTTATGGGGTAAACATTGACCCCAACCCCGTTATGGGGTAAACATTGACCCCAACCCCGTTATGGGGTAAACATTGACCCCAACCCTGTTATGGGGTAAACATTGACCCCAACCCCGTTATGGGGTAAACATTGACCCCAACCCCGTTATGGGGTAAACATTGACCCCAACCCAGTTATGGGGTAAACATTGACCCCAACCCTGTTATGGGGTAAACATTGACCCCAACCCTGTTATGGGGTAAACATTGACCCCAACCCTGTTATGGGGTAAACATTGACCCCAACCCCGTTATGGGGTAAACATTGACCCCAACCCTGTTATGGGGTAAACATTGACCCCAACCCTGTTATGGGGTAAACATTTTTAAAGGGATACTGCGAGATTTCAAGATTTTGTTTTTTATACTTAGAGTCAGAGGAACTCATGAATACCATTTTTATGTCTCTTCGTGCAGTTGGGAGATGATTGACATTAGCATATCATTAGCTGAGGATTGCTGGAAGTCTCCCGGTACAGCAGTCAGCTGTCTCAATGGCAGATACATTGTTGTGATCTCTGTACATCTCCATGCGCCAACGGGACAGAGAATGATCAAGTGGATAGTATCTAATTTCTTATGATTATCAGTAAATATAACAAATGTATAAAATATTGATTATTAAGTAAAGTTTTGTAAGACTATAAATAACCAGCCACCCAGCTTTGGAGTAGTTAGAATGTCTATTTCTCTGTTTTTGAGAGGAGCTGGCTACCATTGGAGACTTCCAGTAATAGTTTTTGAGAGGAGCTGGCTACCATTGGAGACTTCCAGTAATAGTTTTTGAGAGGAGCTGGCTACCATCGGGGACTGCCAATAATTGTTTTTGAGAAGAGCTGGCTACCATTGCCTAGATACAGTAATACATTCTGAGAGGAGTTGACTAGCATTGGAGGCTTCCAGTAATTGTTTTTGAGAGGAACTGGCTACCATTGGAGACTTCCAGCAATACATTCTGAGAGGAGTTGACTACCATTGGAGACTTCAAGTAATTGCTTTTGAAAAGAGCTTGCTAACATTGGAGACTTCCAGTAATTGATTTTGAGAGGAGCTGGCTCCCATTGGAGACTTCCTGTAATTGTTTTTGAGAGGAGCTGGCTACCATTGGAGACTTCCAGTAATTGTTTTTGAGAGGATCTGTCTACCTTTGGAGACTTCCAATAATTGTTTTTGAGAGGAGCTGGATACCATTGGAGACTTCCAGTAATAGTTTTTCAGAGGAGCTGGCTACCATTGGAGACTTCCAGTAATAGTTTTTGAGAGGAGCTGGCTACCATTGCCGAGATCCAGTAATTGTTTTTGAGAGGAGATTGCTACAATTGGAGACTTCCAGTAATTGTTTCTGAGAGGAGCTGACTAGAATTGGAAACTTTCAGTAATTGTTTTGGAGAAGAGCTGGCTACCATTGGAGACTTCCAGTAATTGATTTTGAGAGGAGCTGGCAACCATTGGAGACTTCCAGTAATTGATTTTGAGAGGAGCTGGCTACCATTGGAGACTTCCAGTAATTGATTTTGAGAGGAGCTGGCTACCATTGGAGACTTCCAGTAATAGTTTTTGAGACGAGCTGGCTACCATTGGAGACTTCCTGTAATTGTTTTTGAGAGGAGCTGGCTACCATTGGAGACTTCCAGTAATTGTTGTTGGGAGGAGCTGGCTACCGTTGGAGATTTCCATTAATTGTTTTTGAGAGGAGATGGATACAATTGGAGACTTCCAGTAATAGTTTTTCAGAGGAGCTGGCTACCATTGTAGACTTCCAGTAATAGCTTTTGAGAGGAGCTGGCTACCATTGGAGACTTCCTGTAATTGTTGTTGGGAGGAGCTGGCTACCGTTGGAGATTTCCATTAATTGTTTTTGAGAGGAGATGGATACAATTGGAGACTTCCAGTAATAGTTTTTCAGAGGAGCTGGCTACCATTGTAGACTTCCAGTAATAGCTTTTGAGAGTAGCTGGCTACCATTGGATACTTCCAGTAATTGTTTTTTAGAGGAGCTGGCTACCAGTGCGAGATCCAGTAATGGTTTTTGAGAGAGACTTCCGGTAACTGCACTAAAATATGCTAACTTCAATAATCTCCCATCTAAACGCAGATACATATAAATGGTTTCCATTAGTTTGGGTATGTAGAAAAACACCCTAAATCTCAATCTCGCAGTATATCCCTTTAATTCCCTTTAATAAGCTAATAATAATTCCCTGTAAGCCCCACTGCACCTTAATTATCCCCAAGAGGCTTTTAGCCATGTCAGTGTCTGGAATAATACTCACCATTCTTTCTGCCGTGAGTCAATTATAAGTCATATTCTTTTTAAAACAATATTATGACGATACCCAAATGCTTATTTGTAACCGATGAACAAAAACCTACTCACCAGTCACGTTTTAGGATCCAATCCATATTTATTTTCTCCTACCCTTTTAGCTTTGTCAACGTCGTGAACAGAGTGCCCCGTGGTGGCAGTGGGACTGTAGTACGGGCAGGCATAAGCTGCGGACAACCAACACAATTGCATTTTATTGATGACAATCTACAGAGATACTGTGATGAGATCCTGAGGCCCGTTCTCGTGCCATTCATCTGCTGCCACCACCTCATGTTTCAGCATGATAATGCACGGCCCCATGTTGCAAGGACCTGTACACAATTCCTTGAAGGTGAAAATGTCCAATTTCTTCCATGGTCTGCATACTCACCAGATATGTTACTCATTGAGCATGTTTGGGATGCCCTGGATCGACATGTACGACAGCGTGTTCCAGTTTCCGCTATCCAACAACTTTGCCTAGCCATTGAAGAGGAGTGGGACAACATTCCACAGGCCACAATCAACTCTAATCAAAGGAGATGTGTTGTGCTGCATTTGGCAAATGGCTGTTACAACAGATACTGACTGGTTTTCTGATCCACGCCCCTACTTTTCTTTTAAAGGTATCTGTGACCAACAGATGCATATCTGTGTTCTCAGTCACGTGAAATCCACGGATTAGGACCTAATAAATGTATTTCAATTGACTGATTTCCTAATATGAACTGTAACTCAGTAAAATGGTTGAATTCGTTGCATGTTGCATTCCTAATTTTGTTCAGTATATACTGTGTATATGTGTACACTACTGTTCAAAAGTTTAGGTTCAATTAGAAATGTCCTTGTTTTTGAAAGAAAACCATTTTTTTTTTCAATTAAAATAACATCAAACTGATCAGAAATACAGTGTAGACATTGTTAATGTTGTAAATGACTATTGTAGCTGGAAACGGCAGATTTCTTATGGAATATCTACATAGGCGTACAGAGGCCCATTATCAGCAACTATCCCTCGTGTTCCAATGTCACATTGTGTTAGCTAATCCAAGTTTATCATTTTAAAAGGCTAATTGATCTTTAGAAAACATTTCGTAATTATGTTAGCACAGCTGAAAACTGTGGTTCTGATTAAAGAAGCAATAAAACCTGGCCTTCTTTAGACTAGTTGAGTATCTGGAGCATCAGCATTTGTGGGTTCGATTGCAGGCTCAAAATGGCCAGAAACAAAGACCTTTCCTCTGAAACTCGTCAGTCTATTCGTGTTCTGAGAAAAAGAGAAATTGCCAAGAAACTGAAGATCTCGTACAACGCTGTGTACTACTCCTTTCCCAGGACAGCGCAAACTGGCTCTAACCAGAATACATTCAATGAAAGATGGAGCTGCCCTTTTTCTCAACACTTAAGGTGATCCAAATCTTTTTACTATCATTCTTTATTTCATTTATCTTTGTTTCATAGTGTAGTTTCTTCTTCTTTTTATTCAGTATAGTCACACGATTTCTCAATTTGCAGTAGATTTGTCAATCGTTTGTGCAGCCAGACTTATTTGCCATTCTTTTTGACTCATCCCTCTCAACCATAACATTTTTCATTTCCTCATCAATCCACAAGGATTTAACAGTTTTATAGTAATTTTCCTAACGGGTGCTTATTTCTTATTAGTAACTGGAATAAGCTATTTCATAAATGTGTCAAGATCAGTGTCTGTTTTCTCCTCACTACACACCACGGACCAACAGATATTCTTTACATCAATAACATATGAATCACTACAAAACGATACAATACACTATATTAGGCCCAGCCTTTGGAACTTTGGTTTTCCTAGATATGGCTACTATAGTGTGAACACTACATCCTATGGATCAAGCAAATTTCTAAAGCGTTAGTAAAGATGTGATAAATACATCTATTAATAATAGATGATTTCATTCCTGTTTGTAGCTAGATGTAGTTGGTTGCAGGCACTGGTTACAGTTTGAAGCTTTTTCTTGAGTGGGCAGCTTGATGAAAGCCAGTCAATATTTAAATCACCCAGAAAATATACTTCTCTGTTGATATCACATACATTATCAAGCATTTCACACATGTTATCCAGATACTGACTGTTAGCACTTGGTGGTCTATAGCAGCTTCCCACCAGAATGGGCTTTAGGTGAGGCAGATGAACCTGTAGCCATATTACTTCAACAGTATTTAACATGAGATCCTCTCTAAGCTTTACAGGAATGTGGTTCTGAATATAGACCGCAACACTTCCACCATTGGCATTTCTGTCTTTTCTGTAGATGTTATAACCTTGTGTTGCTAGCACTGTATCATCATAGGTATTATCTAAGTGAGTTTCAGAGATAGAATATGAATGTCATCTGTTACTAGCAAATTATTAACTTCCTGAACCTTGTTTTTTTATGTTACATATGTTAACGTGGGCTATTCTTAGCACTTTTCTGGGATGCTTGCTTGTTTTCATTGCTTTACTGGGAAGCTTATCAGAAGTAGACATGCTCATGTTATTTATGTTCGTGCAGGGTGAGCTGCACACAGTGGACTTTCTACTGCACTGTCAGAACTAGAAGCACAGGCCTTTCGCTACACTCGCAATAAATCAAATCAAATCTAATGTATTGGTCACATACACGTGTTTAGCAGATGTTAAAGCGGGTGTAGCGAAATGCTTGTGTTTCTAGCTCCGACTGTGCAGTAATATCTAACAAGTAATATCTAACATATTATGAAACAACAGTTCCACAACATGCACGGAATGGATTAAGAATATATACATATGTGTCAGAGGCATTGGACTAAGATACAGTGGCATCGTATAGAATACAGTATATACATATGAGATGGGTGATGCAATTTTTACACACTATTAAAGTGACTAAGATACCGAAGAATAGTACAGAGTACAGTTTATATATACAGTATGAGATGAGTAATGCAAGATACTGAGACATTATTAAAGTGGCTAGTGTTTCATTTCCTTAAAGTGGCCAGTGATTCCTAATATATGTCTATAGGCAGCTGCCCCTGATGTGCTAGTGATGGCTTTTTAGCAGTCTGATGGCCATGAGATGGAAGCTGTTTTTCAGTCTCTTGGTCCCAGCTTTGATGCACATGTCCTTACCTTGCATTCTGGATGATTACGGGGTGAACAAGCAGTGGCTCGGGTGATTGACGTCCTTGATGATCTTTTTGGCCTTCCTGTGGCATTGGGTGCTGTAAGTGTACAGGAGGGCTGGAAGTTTGCCCCCGGTGATGTGTTGGGCGGATTGCACCACCCTCTGGAGAGCTTTGCGGTTGTGGGCGGTGCAGTTGCCGTACCAGGCGGTGATACAGCTCGACAGGATGCTCTCAATTGTGCATCTGTAAAAGTTTGTGAAGATTTTAGGTGTTAAGCCATATTTCTTGAAGAGGCGCTGTTGCAGTTTCTTCACCACACTGTCTGTGTGGGTGGGTCATTTCAGTTTGTCAGTGATGTGTACACCCAGGAACTTGAAGCTTTCCACCTTCTCCACTGGAGTCCCATTGATGTGGATAGGGCAGCGCTCCCTCTGCTGTTTCCTGAAGTCCACGATCAGCTCCATCGTTTTGTTGACATTGAGTGAGAGGTTATTTTCATGGCACCACACTCCCAGGGCCCAAATCTCCTTGTAGGCTGTCTCGTCGTTGTTGGTAATCAAGCCTACTACTGTTGTGTCATTTGCAAATTTGATGATTGAGTTGGAGGCGTGCTTGGCCACGCAGTCATGGGTGAACAGGGAGTACAGGAGGGGGCTGAGTGCCCCAGTGTTGTGGGACCCCAGTGTTGAGGATCAGCGAAGAGGAGGTGTTGTTTCCTACCCTCACCACCTGGGCGCGACCCATCAGGAAGTCCAGGACCCAGTTGTACAGGACGGGGTTCAGACCTAGGGCCTCCAGCTTGATGATGAGCTTGAAGGGTACTATTGTGTTGAATGCTGAGCTGTAGTCAATGAACAGCATTCTTACATAGGTATGCCTCTTGTCCAGATGGGATAGGGCATCTGCTAACCATGTGTATGTGACCAATACATTTTTTATTTGATTTGATTTAGGGCATTCTCTGGTTCATCGGCACATGATTACTGCATACAACCGCTGTAGGATCAACAGAGGCATTCAGGGCAGTTAGAAGGACACACATTAGGTTACTTATATTGTGTCTTCCAATGCCCCCTGGTATAATGTACATTTGCTAAAGCATTATGGTGACTCAGCGACACAATGGTAGGGATTAACTGAGCTGGACTTGGGTCATTGATAAGTCATTGTCTCAACGCAGCTTTATTATACTGTGAAAGGATCCAGGAACCCAAATGATTTGGGTGGATCCCATCCTTATTATAAAACAAGTTTGAATTCAAGAAGGTATCAAAATTGTCAATAAATGTTAAACATACAGAGCTGCAATAGTCTCATAGCCAGTTATAGAAGGCTAAAAGTCCGCTGAAATGTTCAATGCCATGTTTTAGGGAGTGCAGAGGGTCAGATATTATGAGACCCAATCAGTTCTTTAAAATCCATCTTCAGCTGTTCTGAGCTGCCCTTCATAATGTCATTGAATCTCACATGAACTATGAAAGACTCAATTTCCTGATGCAGGTTTAAAATGTCTGGGAGCAGCTTATTGATTTCCTGTACTCGTGCTCCTGGATAGCACAACGTTTGTGCTCCAGGGACTGAGACATTTCTCACTGTTGAACTGCCCAATACAATGGCCGGAGAAGGGAATGGAGAAATCGGACCATACCTACCCCTCAAACAATTTGTTTAACCTCTCACAGGTCAACGAGAAGCAGGATAGCGTACATCTCTTCTTGGGCTTCTTGGGAGGACATGGCGGGTGTGTGTTAGGTTCCAGTTGTTGTTGCTAGTCAACTTTCAGAGCGTCTGAGCGTCTTTCAGAACCCCTCCTAAAACCCAGCCTGTTTTGTTTTGGTTGTTAGTTCGCCCTTCTGTTCGAGCGACATTTTGGGTTTTCTTGCTGGGGAATGTTTTTCATTTTTGATTTTATTTTACCTTTATTTAACTAGGCAAGTCAGTTAAGAACAAATTATTTTTTGAGGAACAACTTTCAAAGCAGAATTACATTTCCATCGTTCTTCAACTGCAGTGCATTACATGCTATTTTCTAGCTCTGAGTCTCTACTTTTATCCAATGTAAAAAATATATATTTCAAATGATTTTGCTACATAGGACTTTATCCAGGTCACATATTTTAGCATTTTTTGGGACTTTGGGACCATTTTTGTTGGTCTTGGGACTTGTACATTCTGAACTCTATTTGGGGCTAATTTAATCGGTTTTGTGAATTTATACACTTTTAATATAATATATGCTTATTATTTAGTCTGTCTTGCTTCAGTCACTCTCATAGGAAAACAGTATTTCTTTGAACTTTTATATGGTAGCATACTTTACAATCCAAGCTGATTGTTACAATGTTCCCACCAGACTGTTCCTACAATATGATGAAACATTCTGGTAACCATTAAAGAACAGACTAAATGTGTTCTGGGAACGTTCTTGTAACACCAGGTGAATGTTTTTGTCACCTTAATAGAAAGGTTGTAGAATCAGCCACACAACTGGACAGTTTTGGAACATGTATTTTGTGACGTTCCCACCAGACTGCTCCCACAACCTAACGAAACATTCTGGGAACCTTTTATAGAACACATCAAATATGTTACAGGAACATTCTAGCAACATCAAGCGAATGTTTTATACAAACATGCAAACTTTTGGGGAATGTTCTATAGTGGTTGTTAAATGTTACATGAAATATCCTTGGAATGTTCTCCTAAAACATGTTTGATCAATAAATATATGTTATCATCCTAACGTTACATAAAACCTTAACTAGAACTTAATGGGAATCTGAGCTAATGTTCTGGGAATGTTCACGGTTTGCTGGGAAGGAGGAAAGTATACCACAATACACGATCAGTGTGCCAGACATTATCTCCAAGCTAAAACATGAATCCTTTATTCATTACAGGTTCAAGTACAAAGTTAAAATGCCTTTAGTTATTCTGCTTTAGTTATTCTGCATACAAGATACAAGAGTACATAATATTGCCTTTGACTCTCTACCACAACTAAATACAGCCATTGGAAAGACAACCTTATCCTAACTATAGATCTGATATATTCTAGATTTGTCATATTTTTATTTTAGCACCTTTTGAAACATCACCGGTCCTTCCTCTTCAAAACACATTTCATTTCACCCGCGAGAGGAGCGTGCGTGTCTGTGTGCGACAGCTTGCTCGGCCTCCACCTTGTTTAAACTGTCAACGGGTGATACCCTCGTTGACATATCACCTGTCAATCAAATAACCACCAGTAAATCACATCAAACAACAAATAAACACCCCACCCCCTGGCCCCAAGCCTCTCCCCCTACAGTACAACAGACCACTCACTATACTGACAGATAGTAAATGATGGTAACCCATAGTAACCATATTACCGTAAGCGAGCACCTTATGACATAACGCCCCACTGCACCATGGGAGACAGGTGTGTTTGCGCGTGACGGAGCACAGGGTTGGAAACAGCTCATCACAACTGTGTGTGTGTGTGTGTGTGTGTGTGCGTAGCAAACTGTGTATCCCACTAGTGTGACTGACTGATGTGTAAACCTGGATTGTCTGTGCGCCACGAGACCATGTTAGCCCACTGAACAAAATACTCGGCTCTCTCTGGGCGCTAACCTGAGTCCTCAGGTCTCAGGCAAGTTACTCATCATGCTGAGCTACCCCCACAACACTGAACTGCAGAACCCCTGACCTCTAACCCCTCTGCTACGCTGCACTTAGAGACAGTAGAAAACAAGCTGCTACCTGAAGACAAAGAAACACTGTAAACTAATGAAACTACTGTACAAAGACCTGGTAGTGACCTCTGTGTGTGTGTGTGTGTGTGGTGTGTAGCACCATAGATTTAATTAACAGTACAGGAGGGAGATGAGATGTAGAGTGTTGTTGAAGTGTTGAGTGTTGAAGCACCTTTGTCAACTAGCACCATGGAATCTGAGGGACTGGAAGAGAGACAGTCCATGTTGTCGGAGTGTTTCTTTGTGGTTGGATAACAGGTTAAGTTTGTGATTGGTTAGCACCGGGGTGGGGGTGTTCCCTGGTTTGTGATTGGTAAACACCGGGGTTGGGGCGTATCCTGGCTTGTGATTGGTTAACACCGGGGTGGGGCTGTAACCTTTCTGGTTGGGCGTCGGCACTGTGGCACGTGGGCGGGGCTCCAGGCTGAGAACTCTTTCAGTTAAAGTGTGTGTGTGTGTGTGTGTGTGTGTGTGTGTGTGTGTGTGTGTGTGTGTGTGTGTGTGTACGTGTATTAGTTGCAGGCAAAGTACTCTTTGAGCGGGGCGAAGAGGTGTCGTATGACCGGAACGCTCCAGGACCGCCCCAACAGACGCTGTCTGGAGAGACGACTCATGTTGGACACATCAGTGTAGTGGACCGGGAACCCAAAAACCCTGCAGAGGTAAGAGGTCAGAGGTTACAAAAGACACAATATAATATGAATAGAAATAGTGGAACTACAGTAGAGATAGTATAACTGTATTAGAGATAGTAGAACTACAGTAGAGATAGTAGAACTAAAAAACAGCTAGTATAATAGAGACAGTAAAATTATAGTAGAGATACAGTAGAGACAGTAGATCTACAGTAGCGATAGTAGAGCTGGATATAACAGAACTAGAGTAGAGATAGTAGAACTAGAGATAGTAGAACTAAAGTAGAAACAGAGAAGAGTGTACAGACAGTAGAACTAGAGTAGAGACAGTAGAACTAGAGTAGAGACAGTAGAACTAGAGTAGAGACAATATAACTGAGTAGAGCCAGTATAACTAGAGTAGAGCCAGTATAACTACAGTAGAGACAGTATAACTAGAGTAGAGACAGTATAACTAGAGTAGAGAGAGTATAACTAGAGTAGAGACAGTATAACTAGAGTAGAGAGAGTATAACTAGAGTAGAGACAGTATAACTAGAGTAGAGAGAGTATAACTAGAGTAGAGACAGTAAAACTAGAGTAGAGACAGTAGAACTAGAGCAGAGACAGTATAACTGCAATAGATACAGTAGAACTAGAGTAGAGACAGTAGAACTAGAGCAGAGACAGTATAACTAGAGCAGAGACAATAGAACTGAGTAGAGACAGTATAACTAGAGCAGAGACAGTATAACTAGAGTAGAGACAGTATAACTACAATAGATACAGTAGACCTAGAGTAGAGACAATAGAACTAGAGTAGATATAATAGTACAAGAGTAGAGACAGTAGAACACAAGTAGAGAAAGTAGAACTAGAGTAGAGGCAGTAGAACTAGAGTAGAGACAGTAGAACTAGAGTAGAGACAGTAGACCTAGAGTAGAGACAATAGAACTAGAGTAGAGACAGTAGAACTAGAGTAGAGACAGTAGAACTAGAGCAGAGATAATAGAACTAGAGTAGAGACAGTATAACTAGAGTAGAGATAATAGAACTAGAGTATAGACAGTAGAACTAGAGTAGAGATAACATAACTAGAGTAGAGACAGTAGAACTAGAGTAGAGACAGTAGAACTAGAGTAGAGACAGCAGAACTACAGTAGAGTTAATAGAACCATAGTAGAGACAGTAGAACTAGAGTAGAGTCAGTAGAACTAGAGAAGAGACAGTAGAACTAGAGTAGAGACAGTAGAACTAGAGTAGAGACAGTAGAACTAGAGCAGAGATAATAGAACTAGAGTAGAGACAGTAGTACTAGAGTAGAGACAGTAGTACTAGAGTAGAGACAGTAGAACTAAAGTAGAGATAATCGAAATAGAGACAGTAGAACTAGAGTAGCGATAACAGAACTAGAGTAGAGACAGTACAACTAGAGTAGAGAAAGTAGAACTAGAGTAGAGATAATAGTACCTGAGAAAATACAGTAGAACTAGAGTAGAGAGAGTATAACTAGAGTAGAGATAATAGAACTAGAGTATAGACAGTTGAACTAGAGTAGAGGCAGTATAACTAGAGTATAGACAGTAGAACTAGAGTAGAGACAGTAGAACTAAAGAAAAGATAATAGAACTAGAGTATAGACAGTGGAACTAGAGTATAGATAACAGAACTAGAGTAGTGATAATAGAACTAGAGTAGAGACAGTAGAACTAGAGTAGAGACAGTAGAACTAGAGTAGAGATAATAAGAACTACAGTAGAGACAGTATAACTAGAGTAGAGACAGTATAACTAGAGTAGAGACAGTAGAACTAGAGTGGAGACAGTATAACTACAGTAGAGATAACAGAACTAGAGTGGAGACAGTAGAACTAGAGTAGAGACAGCAGAACTAGAGAAAAGACAGCAGAACTAGAGTAGAGACAGCAGAACTACAGTAGAGTTAATAGAACTGGAGTAGAGACAGTAGAACTAGAGTAGAGACAGCAGAACTACAGTAGAGTTAATAGAACTAGAGTAGAGACAGTAGAACTAAATTAGAGATAATAGAACTAGAGTAGAGACAGTAGAACTAGAGTAGAGATAACAGAACTAGAGTAGAGACAGTACAACTAGATTTGAGAAAGTGAAACTAGAGTAGAGATAATAGTACTATAGTAAAGACAGTATAACTAGAGTAGAGACAGTATAACTAGAGTAGAGACAGTATAACTAGAGTAGAGATAATAGAAATAGAGTATAGACAGTAGAACTAGAGTAGAGATAACAGAACTAGAGCAGAGACAGTAGAACTAGAGTATAGACAGTAGAACTAGAGTAGAGACAGTATAACTAGAGTAGAGACAGTAGAACTAGAGTGGAGACAGTAGAACTACAGTAGAGATAACAGAACTAGAGTAGAGACAGTAGAACTAGAGTAGAGACAGTAGAACTAGAGAAAAGACAGCAGAACTACAGTAGAGACAGCAGAACTACAGTAGAGTTAATAGAACTGGAGTAGAGACAGTAGAACTAGAGTAGAGACAGTAGAACTAAATTAGAGATAATAGAAATAGAGTAGAGACAGTAGAACTAGAGTAGAGATAACAGAACTAGAGTAGAGACAGTACAACTAGATTAGAGAAAGTGAAACTAGAGTAGAGATAAAAGTACTAGAGTAAAGACAGTATAACTAGAGCAGACACAGTATAACTAGAGTAGAGACAGTATAACTAGAGTAGAGATAATAGAAATAGAGTATAGACAGTAGAACTAGAGTAGAGATAACAGAACTAGAGTAGAGACAGTAGAACTAGAGTATAGACAGTAGAACAAGAGTAGAGACAGCAGAACTACAGTAGAGTTAATAGAACCATAGTAGAGACAGTAGAACTCGAGTAGAGTCAGTAGAACTAGAGTAGAGTTAATAGAACTAGAGTAGAGTTAATAGAACTAGTGTAGAGGCAGTAGAACTAGAGTATAGACAGTAGAACTAGAGTAGAGACAGTAGAACTAAAGAAAAGATAATAGAACTAGAGTATAGACAGTGGAAATAGAGTATAGATAACAGAACCAGAGTAGAGACAGAAGAACTAGAGTAGAGACAGTAGAACTAGAGTAGAGACAGTATAACTACAGTAAAGACAATAGAACTAGAGTAGAGACAATAGAACTAGAGTAGAGACAATAGAACTAGTGTAGAGACAGTAGAACTACAGAAGAGACAGTAGAACTACAATAGTGATAAACTAGAGTAGAGATAATAGAATTAGAGTAGAGACAGTAGAACTAGAGTAGAGACAGTAGAACTAGAGTAGAGACAGTAGAACTACAGTAGAGATAATAAGAACTAGAGTAGAGACAGTATAACTAGAGTAGAGACAGTATAACTAGAGTAGAGACAGTAGAACTAGAGTGGAGACAGTATAACTACAGTAGAGATAACAGAACTAGAGTAGAGACAGTAGAACTAGAGTAGAGACAGTAGAACTAGAGAAAAGACAGCAGAACTAGAGTAGAGACAGCAGAACTACAGTAGAGTTAATAGAACTGGAGTAGAGACAGTAGAACTAGAGTAGAGACAGCAGAACTACAGTAGAGTTAATAGAACTAGAGTAGAGACAGTAGAACAAGAGTAGAGTTAATAGAACTAGAGTAGAGACAGTAGAACTAAATTAGAGATAATAGAACTAGAGTAGAGACAGTAGAACTAGAGTAGAGATAACAGAACTAGAGTAGAGACAGTACAACTAGATTAGAGAAAGTGAAACTAGAGTAGAGATAATAGTACTATAGTAAAGACAGTATAACTAGAGTAGAGACAGTATAACTAGAGTAGACACAGTATAACTAGAGTAGAGATAATAGAAATAGAGTATAGACAGTAGAACTAGAGTAGAGATAACAGAACTAGAGCAGAGACAGTAGAACTAGAGTATAGACAGTAGAACTAGAGTAGAGACAGCAGAACTACAGTAGAGTTAATAGAACTAGAGTAGAGTTAATAGATCTAGAGTAGAGACAGTAGTACTAGAGTAGAGACAGTATAACTAGAGTAGAGATAATAGAACTAGAGTAGAGACAGTAGAACTAGAGTAGAGATAACAGAACTAGAGTAGAGACAGTAGAACTAGAGTAGAGACAGTAGAACTAGAGAAGAGTTAATAGAACTAGAATAGAGTTAATAGAACTAGAGTAGAGACAGTAGAACTAGAGTAGAGACAGTAGTACTAGTGTAGAGACAGTAGTACTAGAGTAGAGACAGTAGCACTAGAGTAGAGACAGTTGAACTAGAGTAGAGACAGTAGTACTAGAGTAGAGACAGTAGAACTAGAGTAGAGATAATAGAACTAGAGTAGAGACAGTAGAACTAGTGTAGAGATAATAGAACTAGAGTAGTGATAATAGAACTAGAGTAGAGACAGTAGAACTAGAGTAGAGACAGTAGAACTAGAGTAGAGACAGTAGAACTAGAGTAGAGTTAATAGAACTAGAGTAGAGACAGTAGAACTAAAGTAGAGTTAATAGAACTAGAGTAGAGACAGTATTACTAGAGTAGAGACAGTAGAACTAGAGTAGTGATAGTATAACTAGAGTAGAGACAGTAGAACTAGAGTAGAGACAGTAGAACTAGAGTAGAGATAATAAGAACTAGAGTAGAGACAGTAGTACTAGAGTAGAGACAGTAGTACTAGAGTAGAGACAGTAGAACTAGAGTAGAGACAGTAGAACTAGAGTAGAGACAGTAGTACTAGAGTAGAGACAGTAGAACTAGAGTAGAGACAGTAGAACTAGAGTAGAGTTAATAGAACTAGAGTAGTGATAATAGAACTAGAGTAGAGACAGTAGAACTAGAGTAGAGACAGTAGAACTAGAGTAGAGACAGTAGAACTAGAGTAGAGTTAATAGAACTAGAGTAGAGACAGTAGAACTAAAGTAGAGTTAATAGAACTAGAGTAGAGACAGTATTACTAGAGTAGAGACAGTAGAACTAGAGTAGTGATAGTATAACTAGAGTAGAGACAGTAGAACTAGAGTAGAGACAGTAGAACTAGAGTAGAGATAATAAGAACTAGAGTAGAGACAGTAGTACTAGAGTAGAGACAGTAGTACTAGAGTAGAGACAGTAGAACTAGAGTAGAGACAGTAGAACTAGAGTAGAGACAGTAGTACTAGAGTAGAGACAGTAGAACTAGAGTAGAGACAGTAGAACTAGAGTAGAGTTAATAGAACTAGAGTAGAGTTAATAGAACTAGAGTAGAGTTAATAGAACTAGAGTAAAGGCAGTAGTACTAGAGTAGAGTTAATAGAACTAGAGTAGAGAAAGTAGAACTAGAGTAGAGTTAATAGAACTAGAGTAGAGACAGTAGAACTAGAGTAGTGATAATAGAACTAGAGTAGAGACAGTAGAACTAGAGTAGAGACAGTAGTACTAGAGTAGAGACAGTAGAACTAGAGTAGAGACAGTAGAACTAGAGTAGAGACAGTAGAACTAGATTAGAGTTAATAGAACTAGAGTAGAGACAGTTGAACTAGAGTAGAGACAGTAGAACTAGAGTAGAGACAGTAGTACTAGAGTAGAGACAGTAGAACTAGAGTAGAGATAATAAGAACTAGAGTAGAGACAGTAGTACTAGAGTAGAGACAGTAGAACTAGAGTAGAGACAGTAGAACTAGAGTAGAGACAGTAGAACTAGAGTAGAGACAGTAGTACTAGAGTAGAGACAGTAGAACTAGAGTAGAGACAGTAGAACTAGAGTAGAGTTAATAGAACTAGAGTAGAGACAGTAGAACTAGAGTAGTGATAATAGAACTAGAGTAGAGACAGTAGAACTAGAGTAGAGACAGTAGTACTAGAGTAGAGACAGTAGAACTAGAGTAGAGACAGTAGAACTAGAGTAGAGACAGTAGAACTAGATTAGAGTTAATAGAACTAGAGTAGAGACAGTTGAACTAGAGTAGAGACAGTAGAACTAGAGTAGAGACAGTAGTACTAGAGTAGAGACAGTAGAACTAGAGTAGAGATAATAAGAACTAGAGTAGAGACAGTAGTACTAGAGTAGAGACAGTAGAACTAGAGTAGAGACAGTAGAACTAGAGTAGAGACAGTAGAACTAGAGTAGAGACAGTAGTACTAGAGTAGAGACAGTAGAACTAGAGTAGAGACAGTAGAACTAGAGTAGAGTTAATAGAACTAGAGTAGAGACAGTAGTACTAGAGTAGAGACAGTAGTACTAGAGTAGAGACAGTAGAACTAGAGTAGAGACAGTAGAACTAGAGTAGAGACAGTAGAACTAGAGTAGAGACAGTAGAACTAGAGTAGAGTTAATAGAACTAGAGTAGAGTTAATAGAACTAGAGTAGAGTTAATAGAACTAGAGTAAAGGCAGTAGTACTAGAGTAGAGTTAATAGAACTAGAGTAGAGAAAGTAGAACTAGAGTAGAGTTAATAGAACTAGAGTAGAGACAGTAGAACTAGAGTAGAGACAGTAGTACTAGAGTAGAGACAGTAGAACTAGAGTAGAGACAGTAGAACTAGAGTAGAGTTAATAGAACTAGAGTAGAGACAGTTGAACTAGAGTAGAGACAGTAGAACTAGAGTAGAGACAGTAGTACTAGAGTAGAGACAATAGAACTAGAGTAGAGACAGTAGAACTAGAGTAGAGTTAATAGAACTAGAGTAGAGTTAATAGAACTAGAGTAAAGACAGTAGTACTAGAGTAGAGTTAATAGAACTAGAGTAAAGACAGTAGTACTAGAGTAGAGTTAATAGAACTAGAGCGGCCAGGGCACTCTAGTTCAAGCCAGTTCGTCAAATTTCTTTCCTGCTAGATCTGCCCTGGTCAACTGTAAGTGCTGTTATTTTTAAGTGGACATGTGTAGAAGCAACTACGGCTCAGCCGCAAAGTGGTAGGTCACACAAGCTCACAGAACGAGATCATTCCAAAGTTGACAGTCAGAGCAAAAACCAAGTCACGAGGTTGAAGGAATTGTCCGTAGAGGTCCGAGACAGGATTGTGTCTAGGAACAGATCTGGGGAAGGGTACCAAAACATTTCTGCAGTATTGAAGGTCCCCAAGAACACAGTGGCCTCCATCATTCTTAAATGGAAGAAGTTTGGAACCACCAAGACTCTTCCTAGAGCTGGCCACTCGGGGGAGAAGGGCCTTGTTTAGGGAGGTGACCAAGAACCCGATGGTCACTCTGACAGAGCTCCAGAGATCCTCTGAGGAGAATGGAGAACCTTCCAGAAGCAAATGATCTCTGCAGCACTCCACCAATCAGGCCTTTAGTTTAGGGTGGCCAGACGGAAGCCAATCCTCAGTATAAGGCACATGACAGCCCGCTTGGAATTTGCCAAAAGGCAAGATTCACTGGTCTGATGAAACCAAGATTGAACTCTTTGGCCTGAATGACAAGCGTCACGTCTGGAGGAAACCTGGCAAAATCCCTACGGTGAAGAATGGTGGTGGCAGCATCATGCTGTGGGGATGTTTTTCAGCGCCAGCGACTGGGAGACTAGTCAGGATTGATGGAAAGATGAACAGAGCACAGAGAGATCCTTGATGAATACCTGCAATCAGAACGCTCAGGACCACAGACTGGGGTGAATGTTCACCTTCCAACAGGACAACGACCCTAAGCACACAACCAAGACAATGCAGGAGTGGCTTCAGGACAAGTCTCTGAATGTCCTTGAGTGGCCCAGCCACAGCCCGGACTTGTACCCCATCGAACATCTCTGGAGAGACCTGAAAATAGCTGTGCAGCAACGCTCCCCATCCAACCTGACAGAGCTTGAGAGGATCTGCAGAGAAGAATGGGAGAAACTCCCCAAATACAGGTGTGCCAAGCTTGTAGCGTCATACCCATGAAGACTCGAGGCTGTAATCACTGCCAAAGGTGCTTCAACAAAGTACTGAGTCAAGAGTCTGAATACTTATGTAAGTGTGATATGGATTATTGTGTGTAGATTGATGAGGGAAAAAACATTTTTAATCAATTTTAGAATAAGGCTGTAATGTAACAAAATGTGGAAAACGTCAAGGGGCTTGAATACTTCCGAATGCTCTGTAACTAAAATAGAAATAGTAGGACCAGACAGGGGTTACCGCTCCATCTCAGTACAGTTAGGTCAGGGGTCAGAGGTTACCTCTCCATCTCAGTACAGTTAGGTCAGGGGTCAGGGGTTACCTCTCCATCTCAGTACAGTTAGGTCAGGGGTCAGGGGTTACCGCTCCATCTCAGTACAGCTAGGTCAGGGGTCAGGGGTTACCGCTCCATCTCAGTACAGTTAGGTCAGGGGTCAGAGGTTATCTCTCCATCTCAGTACAGTTAGGTCAGGGGTCAGAGGTTATCTCTCCATCTCAGTACAGTTAGGTCAGGGGTCAGAGGTTATCTCTCCATCTCAGTACAGCTAGGTCAGGGGTCAGGGGTTACCGCTCCATCTCAGTACAGTTAGGTCAGGGGTCAGAGGTTATCTCTCCATCTCAGTACAGTTAGGTCAGGGGTCAGAGGTTATCTCTCCATCTCAGTACAGTTAGGTCAGGGGTCAGAGGTTATCTCTCCATCTCAGTACAGTTAGGTCAGGGGTCAGAGGTTACCTCTCCATCTCAGTACAGTTAGGTCAGGGGTCAGAGGTTACCTCTCCATCTCAGTACAGTTAGGTCAGGGGTCAGAGGTTACCTCTCCATCTCAGTACAGTTAGGTCAGGGGTCAGAGGTTACCTCTCCATCTCAGTATAGTAAGGTCAGGGGTCAGAGGTTATCTCTCCATCTCAGTATAGTTAGGTCAGGGGTCAGAGGTTACCTCTCCATCTCAGTACAGTTAGGTCAGGGGTCAGAGGTTATCTCTCCATCTCAGTACAGTTAGGTCAGGGGTCAGAGGTTATCTCTCCATCTCAGTACAGTTAGGTCAGGGGTCAGAGGTTATCTCTCCATCTCAGTACAGCTAGGTCAGGGGTCAGGGGTTACCGCTCCATCTCAGTACAGTTAGGTCAGGGGTCAGAGGTTATCTCTCCATCTCAGTACAGTTAGGTCAGGGGTCAGAGGTTATCTCTCCATCTCAGTACAGTTAGGTCAGGGGTCAGAGGTTATCTCTCCATCTCAGTACAGTTAGGTCAGGGGTCAGAGGTTACCTCTCCATCTCAGTACAGTTAGGTCAGGGGTCAGAGGTTACCTCTCCATCTCAGTACAGTTAGGTCAGGGGTCAGAGGTTACCTCTCCATCTCAGTACAGTTAGGTCAGGGGTCAGAGGTTACCTCTCCATCTCAGTATAGTAAGGTCAGGGGTCAGAGGTTATCTCTCCATCTCAGTATAGTTAGGTCAGGGGTCAGAGGTTACCTCTCCATCTCAGTACAGTTAGGTCAGGGGTCAGAGGTTACCTCTCCATCTCAGTATAGTTAGGTCAGGGGTCAGGGGTTACCTCTCCATCTCAGTATAGTAAGGTCAGGGGTCAGAGGTTACCTCTCCATCTCAGTACAGTTAAGTCAGGGGTCAGGGGTTACCTCTCCATCTCTGTATAGTTAGGTCAGGGGTCAGAGGTCAGGGGTCAGAGGTTACCTCTCCATCTCAGTATAGTTAGGTCAGGGGTCAGAGGTTACCTCTCCATCTCAGTATAGTAAGGTCAGGGGTCAGGGGTTACCTCTCCATCTCAGTATAGTTAGGTCAGGGGTCAGGGGTTACCTCTCCATCTCAGTATAGTTAGGTCAGGGGTCAGGGGTCAGGGGTTACCTCTCCATCTCAGTATAGTTAGGTCAGGGGTCAGGGGTTACCTCTCCATCTCAGTGCACCAGAGTATGTCCTCCTTGTTGTCCATGTAAACAGGGAAGTGTTGATCCTTCCCCTGCTTCACTGAGTTAGAACGCGTTGTTATTGTACGCACCTTCCCGAACTACAACAGATAAATATAGGGCTCTGTTCAGGAGGGGACCCACACTCAATTTTACCTGTCCCAATTATAACCCAAAGAACAGAAATAGGACAGCACTCCGGTGAATAAACGTATTGCCTCATGAACGTTTGGGGTATGAGCCCTTCTTCAATGGCAATCACTGTCACAACAACCAGACATCACAGTTGGGCATCATGATACATTCCCAGTCAGTACTGGCCCAATCAAGAGATCCCAGCAGAGGGAGTTGTGGGGGAAACATGACAATCAAATAAAGAAATATTCAACAAAAAAATAAACGCAACATGCAAAAATGTCAATGATTTTACTGAGTTACAGTTGATATGAGGAAATCAGTCATTTTTTAAATTAACTCATTAGGCCCTAATCAATGTATTTCACATGACTGGGAATGCAGATATGCATCTGTTGGTCACCTTTAAAACAAATGGGCCTCAGGATCCCGTCACTGTATTTCTGTGCATTCAATTGCCAATCGATAAAATGCAATTGTGTTCGTTGGCCGTCCATGCCTGTCCATGCCATAACCCCACCGCCACCATGGGGCACTCTGTTCACAACATTGACATCAGCAAACCGCTAGCCCACACAACGCAAAACACGTGGTCTGCGGTTGTGAGGTCGGTTGGACGTACTGCCAAATTCTCATAAACAATGTTGGAGGTGGCTTATGGTAGAGAAATGAACATTACATTTTCTGGCAACAGCACTGGTGGACATTCCTGCAGTCAGCATGCCAATTGCACTCTCCCTCAAAACTTGAGAAATCTGTGGCATTGTGTTGTGTGACAAAACTGTACATTATAGAGTGTAAACACTACAAAAACTAGAAAAATACCTCATTAAGGCCTGCTGGGCAAGAGAGACCAAGCGGTCTTTTCAATACGTCTCTCATTTATCCCTGTCTCCTCCCCTATGTGAGGTCATTCATCCCTATCTCCTCCTCTAAAGTTTGAAATGTGTTCTTGACTTTTGTCAAGGAGTGAAATTTAATTCAGTGTCCTCAATCAAATGTTATTAGTCACATGCGCCGAATACAACATGTGTAGACCTTACAGTGAAATGCTGAATACAACAGGTGTAGACCTTACAGTGAAATGCTGAATACAACAGGTGTAGACCTTACAGTGAAATGCTGAATACAACAGGTGTAGACCTTACAGTGAAATGCTGAATACAACAGGTGTAGTAGACCTTACAGTGAAATGCTGAATACAACAGGTGTAGTAGACCTTACAGTGAAATGCTGAATACAACAGTAACGGTACAGAGTCAATGTGGAGACTATATACAGGGGGTACCGGTACAGAGTCAATGTGGAGGCTATATACAGGGGGTACCGGTACAGAGTCAATGTGGAGGCTATATACAGGGGGTACCAGGTACAGAGTCAATGTGGAGGCTATATACAGGGGGTACCGGTACAGAGTCAATGTGGAGGCTATATACAGGGGGTACTGTACAGAGTCAATGTGGAGGCTATATACAGGGGGTACCGGTACAGAGTCAATGTGGAGGCTATATACAGGGGGTACCGGTACAGAGTCAATGTGCAGGGGTACAGGTGTCGAGGTAGTTGAGGTAATATGTACATGTAGGTAGAGTTATTAAAGTGACTATAAATAGATAATAACAGAGAGTAGCAGTGGTGTAAAGAGGCGGGTGGGGGCAATGCAAATAGTCTGGGTAGCCATTTGATTAGCTGTTCAGGAGTCTTGTGGCTTGTGGGTATAAGCTGTTTAGAAGCCTCTTGGACCTAGACTTGGCGCTCCAGTACCGCTTGCCGTGCGGTAGCAGAGAGAACAGTCTATGACTAGGGTGGCTGGAGTCTTTGACAATTTTTAGGGCCTTCCTCTGACACCGCCTGGTATAGAGGTCTTGGATGGCAGGCAGCTTAGCCCCAGTGATGTACTGGGCCGTACACACTACCCTCTGTAGTGCCTTGCGGTCGGAGGCCGAGCAGTTGCCCTACCAGTCAGTGATGCAACCCATCAGGATGCTCTTGATGCTTGGCAACAGGTGAGTTTTCATCATGATTATGGCTGTTGAAATACCTGGCAACAGGTGAGTTTTCATCATGATTATGGCTGTTGAAATACCTGGTAACAGGTGATTTTTCATCATGATTATGGCTGTTGAAATACCTGGTAACAGGTGATTTTTCATAATGATTATGGCTTTTGAAATACCTGGTAACAGGTGATTTTTAATCATGATTATGGCTGTTGAAATACCTGGTAACAGGTGATTTTTCATCATGATTATGGCTGTTGAAATACCTGGTAACTGTCATGACTTCGGTCTGATCTGCTGTGTTTTTGTCTTTTCTCTGTGTGTTGTTGTCTTTTGAGCACATGTGCTTTGTTTTGACAGCTCTGCTGCTATTGTGGCGTCTCTCCTCCCACTCATTATCATTAACTATCCTTGTTCACTTCACACCTGTTGTCAATTTATTCCTCATTATCTCCCCTATTTTAGATCCTTTTGTGTTCAGTCTTTTGTCAGACCGTTGTTGTGTGTGAAGCCTTTCTCGTGACCTGGCCTGGTTTGCCCAGGCGTTCTTTCCTGTTGGGACTTGGATGTACTACCCCAGACCTTCAGTGTGACTCGGACACTACATCTGGTGATGCTGTTTTTGGTTTCTTTTTGAGAAGTGCTCTCCTGACCCAGTGGATATTTTTTGGACGTTCTCCTTTTTTTGGGTTCCTGTTATATTTTATCTTGTACCTTTTTGAGAGCAAAATAAAACACTCTTTTACCTGCAACTGAATCCGTGACCCTCCCTGACAGTAACAGGTGATTTTTCATCATGATTATGGCTGTTGAAATACCTGGTAACAGGTGATTTTTCATCATGATTATGGCTTTTGAAATACCTGGTAACAGGTGATTTTTAATCATGATTATGGCTGTTGAAATTCCTGGTAACAGGTGATTTTTCATCAAATCGTACAAAATAAAAGTTACAGGAACACTACAGAACATATACAACATGTTACGTGTTATTCTACCTGAAACCTTTATCCTCTCACCCGAATGCGGATGGATAAGAGTTCTCTCCGATCATGGTGTAACAGTGGACACAGTTGTGACAAGGGAATACCATCAGGAATGATAGACACAATGTGATAGACCATCTGGCAGTCCGACGGACAAATCTGGGTTTGCCGGATGCCAGGAGAACGCTACCTGCCTGAATGCATAGTGCCAACTGTAAAGTTTGGTGGGGGTGGAATAATGGTCTGGGATGTTTTCATGGGTCGGGCCCCTTAGTTCCAGTGAATGGAAATCCTAATGCTACAGCATACAACAACATTCTAGACGTTTCTGTGCTTCCAACTTTGTGGCAACAGTTTGGGGAAGGCCCTTTCCTGTTTCAGCATAACAATGCCCCTGTCTACAAAGCGAGGACTATACAGAAATGGTTTGTCGAGATCGGTGTGGAAGAACTGGACTGGTCTGCACAGAGCCCTGACCTCAACCCCATCAAACACCTTTGGAATGAATTGGAACGCCGACTGCGAGCCAGGCCTAATCACCCAACATCAGTGCCCGACCTCACTAATGCTCTTGTGGCTGAATGGAAGCAGGTCCCTGCAGCAATGTTCCAACATCTAGTGGAAAGCCTTCCCAGAAGAGTGGAGGCTGTTATAGCAGCAATGTTCCAACATCTAGTGGAAAGCCTTCCCAGAAGAGTGGAGGCTGTTATAGCAGCAAAGGGGGGGACCAACTCCATGTTAATGCCTTTGATGTTCGATGAGCAGGTGTCCACATACTTTTGGTCATGTAGTGAATGTGCCAATGTCTATTCAGCACTTCCTTGAAATAGGACCGTAGGTTTTTTGTAGTAGGTTCTAAATAGGCCAAACATTTAGGGAATTACATCCTAATGTAATGCAATTGTGTGTCTGTATTAGACTGTCATGTTTCCTCCACAGCTCTCTCTGTTGGGATCTCTTGATGCGCCAATACTTATTGGGAATTTAGAATTATGCCACCTGTGTAGTATAGTTGTTGTGACATTGATTGATCGCCACCTGTGTGGTATAGTTGTTGTGACATTGATTGATCGCCACCTGTGTGGTATAGTTGTTGTGACATTGATTGATCGCCACCTGTGTAGTATAGTTGTTGTGACAATGATTGCAAACGCCTTGCATGCTAGAAAAGGGCTCATACCCGAAACGTTCGTGCGGCAATAAAAATGTCAATTAAAGTTTATTTACTGGAGTCCTATTTCTGTTCATACACACAGACCCGTTACCTTGGCTGTGCGTCCGTGCTCCAGACAGTCTTGTAGTTCCAATCTATCATTCACCATGGCTGTGAGAGGACTGGACATAGACATTATTACTGTTACAGTGCTGTTTCATTATAATTCTGGTTATTGTGATTCAGTGTGTGTCTTACCGCCCCATGCCCGGCAGGTTTCCCCAAAAGTATCTGGCGCGGTGAGCAGCAGACACTTCTTTGGCATCGATCATCACTGGGTTACACTGGAAAACACACACACAGTTAGCCAGTATTGTCCTCAGCAACACTCCACAGACAACAATGAATACATTATGTACCTCTCATGGCCACACGGGGGCAGCAACGCTCCACAGACAACAATGAATACACTGGATTAGTACATTTGAAGTCGGAAGTTTGCATACACTTAGGTTGGAGTCATTAAAACTCGTTTCTCAACCAAACTATAGTTTTGGCAAGTCGGTTAGGACATCTACTTTCTGCATGAAAACAAGTAATTTTTCCAACAATTGCTTACAGACAGATTATTTCACTTATAATTCACTGTATCACAATTCCAGTGGGTCAGAAGTTTAAACTAAGTTGACTGTGCCTTTAAACTGCTTGGAAAAATCCAGAAAATTATGCCATGGCTCTAGAAGCTTCTGATAGGCTAATTGACATAATATGAGTCAATTGGAGGTGTACCTGTGGATGTATTTCAAGGCCTACCTTCAAACTCAGTGCCTCTTTGCTTGACATCATGGGAAAATAAAAAGAAATCAGCCAAGACCTCAGAAAAACAATTGTAGACCTCCACAAGTCTGGTTCCTCCTTGGGAGCAATTTCTGAACGCCTGAAGGTACCACGTTCATCTGTACAAACAATAGTACGCAAGTATAAACACCATGGGACCACACAGCCGTCATACCGCTCAGGTCTCCTAGAGATGAACGTACTTTGGTGCGAAAAGTGCAAATCAATCCCAGAACAACAGCAAAGGACCTTGTGAAGATGCTGGAGGAAACAGGTACAAAAGTATCTATATCCACAGTAAAACGAGTCCTACCTGAAAGGCCGCTCAGCAAGGAAGAAGCCACTGCTCCAAAACCGCCATAAAAAAAGCCAGACTATGGTTTGCAACTGCACATGGGGACAAAGATGTCCTTTTTGGAGAAATGTCCTCTGGTCTGATGAAACAAAAATAGAACTGTTTGGCCATAATGACCATCGTTATGTTCGGAGGAAAAAGGGGGAGGCTTGCAAGCCGAAGAACACCATCCCAACCGTGAAGCACGGGGTGGCAGCATCATGTTGTGGGGGTGCTTTGCTGCAGGAGGGACTGGTGCACTTCACAAAATAGATGGCATCATGAGGAAGGAAAATTATGTGGATATATTGAAGCAACATCTCAAGACATCAGTCAGGAAGTAAAGCTTGGTCGTAAATGGGTCTTCCAAATGGACAATGACCCCAAGCATACTTCCAAAGTTGTGGCAAAATGGCTTAAGGACAACAAAGTTAAGGTATTGGGAGTGGCCATCACAAAGCCCTGACCTCAGTCCTATAGAGAATTTGTGGGCAGAACTGAAAATGTGTGTCCAAGCAAGGAGGCCTACAAACCTGACTCAGTTACACCAGCTCTGTCAGGAGGAATGGGCCAAAATTCACCCAACTTATTGTGAGAAGTTTGTGGAAGGCTACCCGCAACGTTTGACCCAAGTTAAACAATTTTAAGGCAATGCTACCAAATACTAATTGATTGTATGTAAACTTCTGACCCACTGGGAATGTGATGAAAGAAATAAAAGCTGAAATAAATAATTCTCTCTACTATTATTCTGACATTTCACATTCTTAAAATAAAGTGGTGATCCTAACTGACCTAAGACAGGGAATTTTTACTAGGATTAAATATCAGGAATTATGAAAAACTGAACTTAAATGTATTTGGCTAAGGTGCATGTAAACTTCCGACTTCAACTGTATCTGCTTTAGAGCAGGGATGGGAACTTTGCCAGGGGTGGGGGCCACAGAAATGTGAACTCATCATGAGTGGCTGCAGTTGTTAATTGATGGGCTAATTGAGTGACTATCAGTGACTGACAGAACAAGAGAAAAACTGCTGATGCACAACCACATTTATTCTACTGATGCAACAGTGAGTTGAGACACCGACTGATTTATTTCTTTGTTTGTTGGGGGTGGAATTGATCTGAAGGCCTTCAAAAGGAGGGCCGCATGCCACCAGTTGCCCATCCCTGCTCTAGAGTGAATGCCCAATCAACATTAATGTGTGTGCGTGCATTGTGTGTGTACCTCGAGGAATCGTGAGATGTCTCTCTTGTCGCTGATCCCCATGGCAACGACGTTCTCAAAGAGCCAGAAGAACGGTCGGTGGTCGTCTGGTTTGGGACGGGCCTCGTGGAGGAGCCGATAAAACTCAAAGAACAGCCGTCCAGTACCCTCTGGGGGGTGGACACACACACACAGACTTTATTATGAGGGACATTTCACAGGGAGATACTGATGAAATGCGAGACACACCCACCGAAGAGTCCCTTCCTGGCGGGGTTGACAATGGACAGATCATTACAGGGACTTCCTCCAATCACCAGGTCAAACGGACCCCAGTCCTGGATCTACAGACAAAAAGGTGTTAGCAGCCTTGTCTGAACCAGACCACACTAGTCTTGTTTCTGTAGTGAGACAGCTTGATGTACAGGACACCCCCTGGACAGGACACTAGTCTTGTTTCTGTAGTGAGACAGCTTGATGTACAGCACACCCCCTGGACAGGACACTAGTCTATCTCCTGTTTCTGTAGTGAGACAGCTTGATGTACAGGACACCCCCTGAACAGGACACTAGTCTATCTCCTGTTTCTGTAGTGAGACAGCTTGATGTACAGGACACCCCCTGGACAGGACACTAGTCTACCTCCTGTTTCTGTAGTGAGACAGCTTGATGTACAGCACACCCCCTGGACAGGACACTAGTCTACCTCCTGTTTCTGTAGTGAGACAGCTTGATGTACAGCACACCCCCTGGACAGGACACTAGTCTACCTCCTGTTTCTGCAGTGAGGCAGCTTGATGTACAGTACACCCCCTGGACAGGACACTAGTCTATCTCCTGTTTCTGTAGTGAGACAGCTTGATGTACAGGACACCCCCTGGACAGGACACTAGTCTACCTCCTGTTTCTGTAGTGAGACAGCTTGATGTACAGCACACCCCCTGGACAGGACACTAGTCTTGTTTCTGTAGTGAGACAGCTTGATGTACAGCACACCCCTGGACAGGACACTAGTCTATCTCCTGTTTCTGTAGTGAGACAGCTTGATGTACAGGACACCCTGGACAGGACACTAGTCTACCTCCTGTTTCTGTAGTGAGACAGCTTGATGTACAGCACACCCCCTGGACAGGACACTAGTCTTGTTTCTGTAGTGAGACAGCTTGATGTACAGCACACCCCTGGACAGGACACTAGTCTACCTCCTGTTTCTGTAGTGAGACAGCTTGATGTACAGGACACCCCCTGGACAGGACACTAGTCTACCTCCTGTTTCTGTAGTGAGAAAGCTTGATGTACAGGACACCCCCTGGACAGGACACTAGTCTACCTCCTGTTTCTGTAGTGAGACAGCTTGATGTACAGTACACCCCCTGGACAGGACACTAGTCTATCTCCTGTTTCTGTAGTGAGACAGCTTGATGTACAGGACACCCCCTGGACAGGACACTAGTCTACCTCCTGTTTCTGTAGTGAGACAGCTTGATGTACAGGACACCCCCTGGACAGGACACTAGTCTTGTTTCTGTAGTGAGACAGCTTGATGTACAGCACACCCCTGGACAGGACACTAGTCTATCTCCTGTTTCTGTAGTGAGACAGCTTGATGTACAGGACACCCCTGGACAGGACACTAGTCTACCTCCTGTTTCTGTAGTGAGACAGCTTGATGTACAGGACACCCCCTGGACAGGACACTAGTCTTGTTTCTGTAGTGAGACAGCTTGATGTACAGCACACCCCTGGACAGGACACTAGTCTATCTCCTGTTTCTGTAGTGAGACAGCTTGATGTACAGGACACCCCCTGGACAGGACACTAGTCTACCTCCTGTTTCTGTAGTGAGAAAGCTTGATGTACAGGACACCCCCTGGACAGGACACTAGTCTACCTCCTGTTTCTGTAGTGAGACAGCTTGATGTACAGTACACCCCCTGGACAGGACACTAGTCTATCTCCTGTTTCTGTAGTGAGACAGCTTGATGTACAGGACACCCTGGACAGGACACTAGTCTACCTCCTGTTTCTGTAGTGAGACAGCTTGATGTACAGGACACCCCCTGGACAGGACACTAGTCTTGTTTCTGTAGTGAGACAGCTTGATGTACAGCACACCCCTGGACAGGACACTAGTCTATCTCCTGTTTCTGTAGTGAGACAGCTTGATGTACAGGACACCCCCTGGACAGGACACTAGTCTACCTCCTGTTTCTGTAGTGAGACAGCTTGATGTACAGGACACCCCCTGGACAGGACACTAGTCTACCTCCTGTTTCTGTAGTGAGACAGCTTGATGTACAGCACACCCCCTGGACAGGACACTAGTCTACCTCCTGTTTCTGCAGTGAGACAGCTTGATGTACAGGACACCCCCTGGACAGGACACTAGTCTACCTCCTGTTTCTGTAGTGAGACAGCTTGATGTACAGGACACCCCCTGGACAGGACACTAGTCTACCTCCTGTTTCTGTAGTGAGAAAGCTTGATGTACAGGACACCCCCTGGACAGGACACTAGTCTACCTCCTGTTTCTGTAGTGAGACAGCTTGATGTACAGTACACCCCCTGGACAGGACACTAGTCTATCTCCTGTTTCTGTAGTGAGACAGCTTGATGTACAGGACACCCCCTGGACAGGACACTAGTCTACCTCCTGTTTCTGTAGTGAGACAGCTTGATGTACAGGACACCCCCTGGACAGGACACTAGTCTACCTCCTGTTTCTGTAGTGAGACAGCTTGATGTACAGCACACCCCCTGGACAGGACACTAGTCTACCTCCTGTTTCTGTAGTGAGACAGCTTGTAAGGTTTTTCTCTTAACCAACCTCTTTTGTTAGTTTTTTTGCATTATTTGTAACTCATTTTGTACATAATGTTGCTGCTACCGTGTCTTATGACCGAAAAGAGCTCCTGGAAATGAGAACAGCGATTACTCACCTTGAGCTGTACGAAGGATTTCTCTTTAATGAGTCGGACCTGATTAACTTCTTAGGGAGCAGCGCACGAGGTGACCGTTTTGAAGAGCCTGGCGTGCCCAAAGTAAAATGCCTCCCATTCAGGCCCAGAAAATAGGATATGCACATATTTAGTACCATTGGATAGGAAACACTCTGAATTTTCTAAAAGTGTTAACATTTTGTCTGTGAGTATAACAGAACGGATATGGCAGGTGAAAACCCGAGGAATTTCTGTCCTGGAAAAAGTGGTTTTGACAGATTGCCTCATTTGGAACCCCTCCCTTATGAAAATGCCCATATAAGGGCATATGAATGCAGTACCCATCGCTTCCTTTAGATGTCAACAGTCTCGAGACAGTGTTCTGATTCTTTTTAGATGCTTTTAGAGCAGAGAAGAAGAGGAATAAGGAAGTGTCCACAGAGAATGTCAATAGGAGTAAATGTGCGTTTACGGCTGGCACGCTCTGTGGTTTTTTTCTTATCGCCCAGTTTATATTCCAGTTGAAATATTATACTATTTATACATAAAAGTGTTCCTAAGGATACATTTACAATTATGTTTGATTGTTCTTGGACAAGTTTATAGGTATAAGTTGAACAAGTTCTCTACACGTTTCAATGGACGATTGGAGAGAAAATATAACGCACCAACCAAATGAAAATTTATGGGTATAATACATTACTTTTTCTAACAAAATAACCATGGATTGTCTTCGTTGGACACTTGGGAAGCCCTCAGCAGAAGTTCTTCAAAAGGTAATTGATTTGTTTTCGCTGTGAAATGTTTTTTGTGTGAACCGCATGGTTTATGAATTTATGGTAATGGGAAAATATGTGGGGTGCTATCCTCAAACAATCAAATGTGGTGCTTTCGCCGTAAAGCCGTAAAATCTGACAACGCTGTGATATTGCCAAGAAGCAGAGCTTTTTGATGACTATGAAACACTTGTATATTGATGCATGTTTAATAATTCAACTTTTGGATTATTGCATTTCACCTGGTAGTGTCGGGAGTGGGGCGCTAGCACCCCAGCGCACCTTGCTGCTCCTTAAGAAGTTAACATACAGCTGGCGGGTTATACACTGTATCAGCAGGATAGAACAGCAGCCTCTGGTAAGACAAGGGGTGGCGGTCTATGTATATTTGTAAACAACAGCTGGTGCATGAAATCTAAGGAAGTCTCAAGGTTTTGCTTGCCTGAGGTAGAGTATCTCATGATAAGCTGTAGACCACACTATCTACCTAGAATACAGTATCTGTATTTTTCGTAGCTGTCTACATACCACCACAGACCGATGCTGGCACTAAGACCGCAATCAATAAGCAAACAGTAAAACACTCATCCAGAGGCGGCGCTCCTAGCAGCCGGGGGACTTTAATGCAGGGAAACTTAAATCTGATTTCTACCAGCATGAAAATACACTTTTTCCGGGCTTTGCTACGGGGTCCTTGAATGAGATATCGGACAGAAACGTTAGTGTCCGTCTCTATGGGCCGAGGCTGTTTCAATGCACCTCTTGTGACTCTGGGACTTTTCTAAATGTCGTCATTTTCGCTATGTCAAAATGAATTGAAGTTATTGCAAATGTACGAGGCTGTTTCTCGACCTGAGAACCTTCTAGAGCCCCATAACTCACCGTGCACTATCGACGTAAGCTCTAGAAAAGGGTTCTAAAGTTTCAGAGCTCTAGGTCGGACGGTTCTTTAATAGTTTGAACAAAGGTAACTATTTGCAGGCTTTGTGCGTCTGTAAGCCCCACACTGTGTCGATTTCTCGTAAATTACAACACATAAATGGCTGGTTCTTTTTTTCCTTACACCGTAGGTTCATGTACATTGACGTGAAGCGGTCAAATTAGCGCTCTATTACCTATTTGACCTTTAATCACCGAAAATGGGCCTTAACTCAAAAAGCGTTGAGGCCTCGACGAAATCTTGTTTCTGGGCTAAAAGCCCAAACCCGTGCTCAACGAGATTCGTCTTCGAAGTCTTTTCCGTTTAGGAGAAATGGCCATGTCACTTTTGGTGATGTTTTGTACATTTGCAATAAGCAGCCAGTCGCCATCTGGTGGAATTTTCCGGAAGGGTGGAAAAATGACCAAAGGCGAGTAGAGGAGGGAAGAGGAGGAGAGAAGTGGCGGAGAGAAGAGGAGGAGGAGGAAAGGAGTAGAGAAGAAGAGGAGGAGGAGAGAAGAGGAGGAGAGAAGAGGAGGAGAGAAGGGGAGGAGGGAAGGAAAGGAAAGGAGGAGAGCAGAGGAGAGAAGAGGAGGATTGAAGTGGAGGAAAAGAGAGAAGACTCACGTGTTTGCGTGTGACGTTGCGTACGTCTCCAACATACATGATGGAACCATGGTGACGTACGATCCCCACGGTGATAGAATCCTCACACACCTCTGAAGCCACGTACCTGTCCACCTGAATACCTAGGTCCCTGAGCACCAAAAGACCTACACACACACACACAGATACATTAAAGACACACATATACACAAAAACATTATACTACACACACACACGCTGGTGTTCTGACCTGTGGCGATACCGTCGAACAGAGAGAGGACTCTGATTGGCTGTCTCCTCTCAGCTGCTACAGGAGGGTACAACCTGGCTGCCTCCTAGAGGGGGTCAATGTCATCCTTGTGATCCTCAGCCATAAAACATTTAGAGGTGTTTACATGTTTCAATGTGTTGGTCCAAAGCAGGGATATCAAACTGGTCCCCTGTTCCACATAATGGATTTCCAACCGTCGCACACCTTACTCAACTACGCAACTAATCAGCGTGTGCCAGGTAGGTGTTGGAGACCAAATCTGTGACTGTTTTCAGAAAACTACTCACTACTTCACAGGATAGCCATTTGAAAGTAAACTTTAAAAAAAAATCTAAATGCGTCATTTTGGCAGAAATGCCTTCTGGAACATGTGTGTTTTAATAATAGACTCCATCTGTAAATACAAATACAATTGTTTAATTAGGAGCCTAGTTGGTTAAGCCAAAGAAAAAGTCAGCAACCTTCCCGCTAGCCATGATTGGCTGACATAATGAGTGGGCTGGACATGCCAAGAGATGAGTTCGAATTGGTCTGCCATATGGCATGCTTCTGTCTATTTGAGCTGGTCAGTATGTGTAGGTAATCCTGTCTAACGCAGATTTGTTTTAAATATATTGTGTAGTAAAACTTAACAAAAGACTCCAGTATGCAAGTATCCATTTCAATAGAATGTCACTGCAACAAGTGTGCCAGAGCGCAGAATAACTGATGAATATATGAACGCTCAACACCCGTTGAATAAGGCCGGTGTCAGTACACGTCGGCAAAAATTAAATTGTTGCCAGCAGCACAGTTACAGTCACCAACGTTCTGGATAACATGAAAACAGCCTAACCAGCTCTGGATAACATGAAAACAGCCCAACCAGCTCTGGATAACATGAAAACAGCCTAACCAGCTCTGGATAACATGAAAACAGCCCAACCAGCTCTGGATAACATGAAAACAGCCTAACCAGCTCTGGATAACATGAAAACAGCCCAACCAGCTCTGGGTAACATGAAAACAGCCTAACCAGCTCTGGATAACATGAAAACAGCCTAACCAGCTCTGGATAACATGAAAACAGCCTAACCAGCTCTGGATAACATGTAAACAGCCTAACCAGCTCTGGATAACATGTAAAAAGCCCAACCAGCTCTGGATAACATGAAAACAGCCTAACCAGCTCTGGATAACATGAAAACAGCCTAACCAGCTCTGGATAACATGAAAACAGCCTAACCAGCTCTGGATAACATGTAAACAGCCTAACCAGCTCTGGATAACATGTAAACAGCCTAACCAGCTCTGGATAACATGAAAACAGCCTAACCAGCTCTGGATAACATGAAAACAGCCTAACCAGCTCTGGATAACATGAAAACAGCCTAACCAGCTCTGGATAACATTAAAACAGCCTAACCAGCTCTGGATAACATGAAAACAGCCTAACCAGCTCTGGATAACATGAAAACAGCCCAACCAGCTCTGGATAACATGAAAACAGCCTAACCAGCTCTGGATAACATGTAAACAGCCCAACCAGCTCTGGATATAATGAAAACAGCCTAACCAGCTCTGGATAACATGAAAACAGCCTAACCAGCTCTGGATAACATGAAAACAGCCTAACCAGCTCTGGATAACATGAAAACAGCCTAACCAGCTCTGGATAACATGAAAACAGCCCAACCAGCTCTGGATAACATGAAAACAGCCTAACCAGCTCTGCTAGGGAGAGTAAAATGGTCAGAGTTAGCTGCTCTCTCATTTGTGTCTGTAAGTAGCCAACGTTAGCCAGTTACCTTGGGTGCTTGACTGCCGTTGTTAGGACAACCCTTAAAGAGATGGGTGGGGCTAAAGCTTAAGAGGACGTGAACGATGCTGAATGGGCGGAGACAAGAAGAGCTCTTCACTAGATACCAAAACATTCAAGGGCCATTTTCTCAAAAATTAGGTTACAAGTTTATCAACGTTCAAAGCAGAATTACTTTCCCATGTATGATATACCCTTTTCTAGCTCTGAGACTCTACTTACATCCAATGTAAAATAAAAACTGTTGCTACATAAGACCGAATCGAGCTGATCGGTCACATATGTGGAACAGGGGACCAGTTTGATATCCCTGCTTTGGACCAACACATTAAAACATGTAAACATCTCTATGTGACTTTTGACTTACAAACTCCTGTTCATGGTTGTTAGCGAAGAACACCTGTAGTCGTGACGGCCAGTCGTCGCGTCGTCGCAGTAACCCGTGTGTGTTGTCTGTTTCACACATGTAGCAGTTCCAGGGGTCCTCTCTGATCGCAGCTGACGCCGAACCCAAACCCACCAACAGATCCACACACTCCACACAGAAACACCTAAACACACACGCACGCACGCACACAGACATCATAAAATGCTAGCAAGAATAGGAAATAGAGACTACAGTAGAGGCAACAGAACTAGAATCTACAACAGAGAGGTATATTTTCTAGGTTACCTAAATATTGACTGGCTTTCATCAAGCTGCCCACTCAAGAAAAAGCTTCAAACTGTAACCAGTGCCTAAACCCTGGTTCAGGATATCAGCCAACCTACCAGGGTAGTTACAAACAGCACAAGAATGAAATCATCAACATTTATTGATCCCAACTGTATTAATGCTGCACAAATTTTCTTTAAGGCAGTATCCAAATCCATAGGATCTAGTGTTCACAATATAGTAGCCATATCTAGGAAAACCAAAGTTCCAAAAGCTAGGCCTAATATAGTGTATAAGAGGTCATACAATACATTTTGTAGTGATTCTTATGTTGATGATGTAAAGAATATTTGTTATTCCAGTTACTAATAGAAACAGAAAAGGACAGGAACCTTCCCGCTAGCCATGATTGGCTGAGATAATGGTTGCGCTGGACATGCCGATAGATGAGTTCGGATTGGTCTGCCATGTAACACGCTTCTGTCTGTAATATGCAGCTTTTTTGAAAAATATCACTTAGTAGAGGTGCAAAGGTGTTGCTCTCCACTTTCTGGAGGACTGAGTTTTGAAAGCTAAGGAGATGGAGAAAATTCTGGCATTTGATTGCAAATATGCAGACAGAGTCGAAAAGAGAATACGCAGAAGGCTGTTGTATAAAACACCTGTCTCCGGCTGGACGGCTTTGACCTAGAATACGTGGACAACTACAAATACCTAGGTGTCTGGCTAGACTGTAAACTCTCCTTCCAGACTCACATTAAACATCTCCAATCCAATCTCTTTCGCAACAAAGCCTCCTTCACTCATGCTGCCAAACTTGCACTAGTAAAACTGACTATCCTACCGATCATCGACTTCGGAGATGTCATCTACAAAACAGCTTCCAATACTCTACTCAGCCAACTGGATGCAGTCTATCACAGTGCCATCCGCTTTGTCACCAAAGCCCCTTATACCACCCACCACTGCGACCTGTATGCTCTAGTCGGCTGGCCCTCGCTACATACTCGTCGCCAGACACACTGGCTCCAGGTCATCTAAAAGTCCCTGCTAGGTAAACCCCCGCCTTATCTCAGCTCGCTGGTAACCATAGAAGCACCCACCCGTAGCACTCACTCCAGCAGGTATATCTCACTGGTCACCCCCAAAGCCAATTCCTCTTTTGGCCGCCTTTCCTTCCAGTTCTTTGCTGCCAATGACTGGAACGAACTACAAAAATCATTGAAACTGGAGACACTTATCTCCCTCACTAGTTTTAAGCACCAGTGGTCAGAGCAGCTCACAGATCACTGCACCTGTACACAGCCCAACCATCTACCTCATCCCCTACCGTAGTCATTTATTTATCTTGCTCCTTTGCACCCCAGTATTTTTACTTTGCACATTCATCTACTGCACATGTACCATTCCAGTGTTAAATTGCTATACTGTAATTACTTCGACACCATGCCTATTTATTGCCTTATGTTCCTTATCCTACCTAATTTGCACACATTGTATATAGATTCATTTTTTTTATTGACTGTGTGTTTGTTTACTCCATGTGTAACTCTGTGTTTTTGTTTGTGTTGAACTGCTTTGCTTTATCTTGGCCAGGTCACAGTTGTAAATGAGAACTTGTTCTCAACTTGCCTACCTGGTTAAATAAAGGTTAAATAAAAATAAATAAAAAAAGCATCTTCAATCTAAGGCAACCATGGCATCCGTGGCAGAGAGGGAGAAGCGTCCATCCATGCATACAGGTAAGATAGTCTAGCTATGTCACGATCTTCGGGAGGGACAGACGAAGGCTCAGTGAGGTATCCAGTATACATGTTTATTTAACAACGTAACTGGGACAAAAGTAACAAAACGAACGTAACGAAGATCGTGAAGCTGAACATAACATGTGAACTAACCAAGCTATGTACAAATAATAACCCACAAAACCTATACGAAAACCCCAAACATATATATGGTTCCCAATTAGAGACAACGACACACAGCTGCCTCTAATTGGGAACCATTACCCCAACATAGAAATATAACACCTAGAACATAAAAACCCCTACACCAAAACAAAACTAACCACACCAGCCTGTCTTCTCAGGCCTGGACGTGACAAGCTAGCTACATTTCCAGATGTTACACGTTTCTAATTTTGTCAGAAAGCGCCAGCTAGCTAGCTAACGTTAGCTGGCTGGCTCGGTAGCTAACGCTACGTGTATGATCTGTGTAGTAATATTATTCGTATCTCAGAGACATTTGCATTGCCAGTTATAGCCTAATGCTAGCTAGCTAACATTGAACCTGGTTGGTTAGCTACCTGCAGATTCATGCAGTGTAGTAACATTATGAGTTGTGATTATGGTTCATTGTTTAGCTAGCTAACTAGCTAGCTAGCTACCTACATGTCTAAACAAAATACTCCACTAAGCAAGTAACCATTTCAATAGACTGTTCACAATGTCACTACTCCGATTTCAGAGCACTCATCTGAGTGTGCCAGAGCACAGAATAGCTGACAAATTTAGGAATGTTCAACACCCCTCGAATATGGCCAGTTGGCAAAAAAGCGTAATTAAATTGTTGCCAGCAGCACAGTTGCAGTCATCAACACTCTGGATAACATAAAAACAGCCTAACCATCTCTGCCAGGGCGAGTAAAATGGTCAGAGTGAGCTGTGTGTGGATGTGAACTAGGGACCTCGATCAGAGACTATGTCCTCAGGCACCCCGTAGTGTCGGAAGACGTGTGTGAACAGGGCCTCCGCAGTCTGTAGAGCCGTATGGAGACCGGGCAAAGGGAGGAGACGGCAGGACTTAGAAAACCGATCCACAACGACCAGGATCGTGGTGTTTCCCTGTGAGGGAGGAAGATCCTTTAAGAAGTCCACCAACAGGTGTGATCACGGCCGTTGTGGAACGGGTAAGGGTTGTAACTTCCCTCTGGGCAGGTGCCTAGGGGCCTTGCACTGGGCGCACACCGAGCAGGAGGAAACATAAACCCTCACGTCCTTGGCCAAGGTGGACCACCAGTACTTCCCACTAAGACAGCGCACTGTCCAACCGATGCCCGGATGACCAGAGGAGGGTGACATGTGGGCCCAATAGATCAACCGGTCGCGGACAGCAGACGGAACGTACAGACGCCCAGCTGGACACTGGAGAGGAGTGGGCTCCGTACGTAACGCCCGCTCGATATCCGCGTCCAGCTCCCACACTACCGGTGCCACCAGGCAAGAGGCCGGGAGTATCGGAGTGTGATCCATGGACCGCTCCTCTGTGTCATATGTCATACATCCGGGACAGTGCGTCTGCCTTCGCGCTCTAGGAACCTGGTCTGTAGGACAGGGTGAAAACAAAACAGGTAAAGAACATGGCCCACCTTGCCTGGCGAGGGTTCAGTCTCCTCACCGCCCGGATGTACTCCAGATTGCGGTGGTCAGTCCAGATGAGAAAAGGGTGTTTAGCCCCCTCAAGCCAATGTCTCCACGCCTTCAAGGCCTTGACGACAGCCAACAGCTCCCGGTCCCCCACGTCATAGTTTCGCTCCGCCGGGCTGAGCTTCTTCGAAAAGAAGGCACAGGGGCGGAGCTTTGGTGGTGTACCCGAGCGCTGAGAGAGCACGCCTCCTATCCCAGCCTCAGACGCGTCCACCTCCACTATGAACGCCAAAGAGGGATCCGGATGAGCCAGCACGGGAGCCGAGGTAAACAGAGCCTTCAGGTGACCAAAAGCCCTGTCCGCCCCAGCTGACCACTGCAAACGCACAGGTCCCCCCTTCAGAAGTGAGGTAATGGGAGTCGCTACCTGACCAAAGCCCCGGATAAACCTCCGGTAGTAGATGGCAAACCCTAGAAACCGCTGCAGTCGGGCCAATTACGCACGGCTGAAATGCAGTCACTCCATCTCCACCCCTGATGTGGAAATGCGGTACCCTAGGAAGGTGATGGACTGTTTAAAGAACAGACATTTCTCAGCCTTGACTTACAGGTCATGCTCCAACAGTCGACCAAGCACCCTGCGCACCAGGGACACGAGTATATCAGAATGTTTTCAATATACACCACCACACCCTGATCGTGCAGGTCCCTGAAAATCTTGTCTACAAAAGCCTGGAAGACTGATGGAGTATTCATCAATCCGTACGGCATGACGAGGTACTCATAATGCCCTGAGGTGGTACTAAAAGCCGCCTTCCACTCGTCTCCCTCCCGTATACGCACCAGGTTGTAGCGCTCCTGAGATCCAATTTCGTGAAAAAGCGCGCCCCGTGGATTGACTCGATGGCACTAGCTATGAGAGGTAGTGCCATACCTCACCGTGATCTGACTGATGCCTTGATAGTCAATACACAGGCGCAGACCTCTATCCTTCTTCTTCACAAAAAAGAAACTTGAGGAGGCAGGTGAAGTGGAGGGCCAAATGTACCCATGCCCCAGGGATTCGGAGACATATGTTTCCATTGCCGCCATCTCCTCCTGCGACAGGGGATACACGTGACTCCTTGGAAGTGCTGCGTCTACCAGGAGATTCCCCCGTCGATGGGGTGGTAATTGAGTTGCCTACTTTTTACAGAAGGCGAGAGCCAAATCGGCATATTCGGAGGGAATGCGCACGGTGGAGACCTGGTCTGGACTTTCCACCGTAGTAGCACCAACGGAAACCCCTAAACACCTCCCCGAACACTTTCTTGACCACTCCGTGAGAGCCCTCTGTTGCCACGAAATAGTGGGGTCATGATAGGCCAACCAGGGTAGGCCCAGCACCACGGGAAACGCAAGGAGAATCAATAAGAAAGAGACTGATTCTCTACTTGTGAACCTCCTGCGTCTCCATGACCAGTGGTGCGGTGGCCTCCCTAATTAACCCTGACCCTAATGGTCGACTATCTAGGGCGTGAACAGTGAAGGGCATATCCACTGGAACAATGGGGATCCCTAAACTATGGGCAAATGACCTGTTAATAAAAATCCCAGCTGCGCCTGAATCTACGAGCACCTTATACTGGGAATGCGGGGAAAAGTCTGGAAAATTAATATACAGAAACATGTGAGCAACAGAGGACTCTGGGTGAGCATGGTGCCGAAACACCTGGGGTGACCCGAGAGTGCCCTGCCTGCTGCCTCGACTCCCAGAGGAACCTCCCCAGCACTGATCCGGCAGTGTGCTCTCAGAATGTCATCAATATACACCACCACACCCTCTGCGGCCACAGATGGTGCATGGCTCGGCCCCTCCTCCGGTCGCCCTATTTGCAGCACCTCCCAGCTCCATGGGCGTCGAAGCGGTGGTGATGGGGATGGAATCGACAGACCCCGATCTGGACGTCCGCGGGTAGCTAGCAGATTATCCACCCGGATGGACAGGTCCACCAACTGGTCGAAGGTCAGAGTTGTGTCCCTGCAGGCCAACTCCCGACGGACGTCCTCACGCAAACTACAACAGTAGTGATCGATCATGGCCCTGTCGTTCCACCCCACGCCGGCGGCCAGGGTCTGGAAGTCCAAGGCGAACTCCTGTGCACTCCTTGTCCCCTGCCTAAGGTGCACGAGACGTTCACCCGCCGCTCTACCCTCAGGCGGGTGGTCGAAGACTGCCCGGAAGCGGCAGGTGAAATCCTCAAATTGGTCCAGCACCGTTCCTCCTTCCTCCCATACGGCATTGGCCCAATCCAGGGCTTTCCCTGAGAGGCAGGAGACGAGGGCAGACACGCTCTCACGGCCCGAAGGAGCCGGGTGCACGGTCGCCAGGTAGAGCTCCAGTTGGAGTAGGAACCCCTGACATCCCGCTGCCTTCCCATAATACTCCCTCGGAAGGGAGAGCCGAATTCCACTGGAACCGGGTGAAGGAGGGGTGATCAGTGGTGCTCTTGGTGGTGCTGGTGGAGACACTGGATGAACTCCTCTTCTCTCCCAGCGCTCCATAGTCTGTAGGACGCGATCCATGGCGGTGCCGAGATGTTGCAGCATCTTCTCATGCTGCTGGACGCGCTTCTCACCGGGGTAACTGCTCCTGCTGACTCCATTTGGGGTGAGTGTTTCTGTCAAGAATTGTGGGTACTGGTTCAGTGAGTCAGGCGCAGGAGAGCAGAGATGTGTGGACAAGGTATTTAATGTGACAACAGCACCAGTACACAAACCGATACAAGGTGCGGAAAAAAATACCGGTCTCAAAAATAACGGGCGTAATATACAGAACCCGGCAAACAAACAACCAGCCGTATAGTAACAAATCTGATCAATGAATATAAACACGCACACAAACATGGGGGAAACAGAGGGTTAAATAATTAACATGTATTTGGGGAATTGAAACCAGGTCTGTAGAAACAAAGACAAAACAAATGTAAAATGAAAAGTGGATCGGCGATGGCTAGAAGGCTGGTGACGTCGACCGCCGAACGCCGCCCGAACAAGGAGAGGGACCGATTTTGGTGGAAGTCGTGACATATAGACATGAAACACAAACAATACTGACTGGGGAAAGAACCTAAAGCGGCTTGCGAAAGTATTCACCCCTCTTGGCATTTTTCCTATTTTGTTGCCTTACAACCTGGAATTAAAATGGATTTTTGGGGGGTTTGTATCATTTGATTTACACATGCCTACCACTTTGACGATAAAAAATATTTTTTATTGTGAATCAAGCAAGAAATAAGACAAAAAAACAGAAAACTTGAGCGTGCATAACTATTCAACCCCCTAAAGTCAATACTTTGTAGAGCCACCTTTTGCAGCAATTACAGCTGCAAAAGGTGTCTCTTTGGGTATGTCTCTTTGGGTATGGCAAGTCTCTTTGGGTATGTCTCTATAAGATTGGCACATCTGGCCACTGGGATTTTTGCCCATTCTTCAAGGCAAAACTGCTCCAGCTCCTTCAGGATGGATGGGTTCCACTGATGTACAGCAATCTTTAAGTCATACCAAAGATTCTCAATTGGATTTAGGTCTGGGCTTTGACTAGGCCATTCCAAGACATTTAAATGTTTCCCTTTAAACCACTCAAGTTTTGCTTAGCAGAATGCTTAGGGTCATTGTCCTGCTGGAAGGTGAACCTCCGTCACAATTTAAAATCTCTGGAATGCTGAAACAGGTTTCCCTCAAGAATTTCCCTGTATTTAGCGCCATCCATCATTCCTTAAATTCTGACCAGTTTCCCAGTCCCTGCCGATGAAAAACATCCCCACATCATGATGCTGCCACCACCAGGCATAGCGTTTTCCTTGAGTTTCATCTGACCAGAGTACCTTCTTCCATATGTTTGTGGGGTCTCCCACATGCCTTTTGGCGAACACCAAACGTGTTTGCTTATTTTTTTCTTTAAGCAATGGCTTTCTTCTGGCCACTCTTCCGTAAAGCCCAGCTCTGTGGAGTGTACGGCTTAAAGTGGTCCTATGGACAGATACTCAAATCTGTTGAGCTTTGCAGCTACTTCAGGGTTTTTGGTCTCTTTGTTGCCTCATTGATTAATGCCCTCCTTGCCTGGTCCATGAGTTTTGGTAGGCGGCCCTCACTTGGCAGGTTTGTTGTGGTGCCATATTCTTAAAATTTTTGAATAATGTGTTTAATGGTGCTCTGTGGGATGTTCAACGTGATCTGTACTTCTCCACAACTTTGTCCCTGACCTGTTTGGAGCACTCCTTGGTCTTCATGGTGCCGCTTGCTTGGTGGTGCCCCTTGCTTAGTGGAGTTGCAGATTCTGGGGCCTTTCAGAACAGGTGGATATATACTGAGATCATGTGACAGATCATCTGACACTTATATTGCCCACAGGTGGACTTTATTTAACTAATTATGTGACTTCTGAAGGTAATTGGTTGCACCAGATGTTATTTGGGGCTTCATAGCAAAGGGGGTGAATACACGCAGCACTTTTCAGTTTTAAATTTTTTTGAATTACTGACACAGGTAATTATTTTCATTTCACTTCACCAATTTGGACTATTTTGTGTATGTCAGTTACAGGAAATCCAAATAAAAATTAATTCAAATTACAGGTTGTAATGCAACAAAATAGGAAAAACGCCAAGGGGGATGAATACTTTTGCAAGGCGCTGTAAGGGGGTGCCAGATATAGGGGAGGTAATAAGTGAGGTAATGGAGTCCAGGTGTGTCTGATGATGACCTGCAGGTGTGCGTAATGATGGATCCCAAGACGGGTGGTTAGTAGACCAGCGACGTCGAACGCTGGAGGCGAGGAGCGGGAGTAGACGTGACACCCGTAGTATAAACCAGACTTTAGACTTGAAATCTTTGGTTGTTTAGTACACGGCCTTACAGGCCAATCCTTAAAGAGATGGGCGGGGCTAAAGCTTAAGAGGGTGTGAACGATGCTGAATGGGTGGAGACAAAGAAGAGCTCTCCAGTAGGTGTATCAAAAAAATTCAAGGGCCAATTTCTCAAAGGTGAGGTTACAAGTTTATCATCTTTCAGAGCAGAATTACTTTCCCAACTGTAGTGTATGATATACCATTTTCTAGCTCTGAGTCTCTACTTTTATCCAATGTAAAAAACACAATTTCAAATGTTGCTACATAAGACCCGAATCAAGCCGGTCGGTCACAACTTGTATGATTGAGAGAGATGGGAATGTTAAATGAGTCTGGCTGCACAACCGATTGGCAAATGTACTGCAAATTAAAAAATCATATGACTAAACTGGATAAAAAGAAGATGAAACTATACTATGAAACAAAGATAAATGATATAAAGAATGATAGTGTAAAAGGCTTTGGAGCTTTTGTTTTACGAAAAGTGAATGTGGAAGAGGGGAAATAATTATTGTTGTCCATCATCAATGACAAGCCACCGGGATCTGACAACTTGGATGGAAAACTACTGAGGATAATAGAGGACGATATTGCCACTCTTATTTGCCATATCTTCAATTTAAGCCTACTAGAAAGTGTGTGCCCTCAGGCCTGGAGGGAAGCTAAAGTCATTCCGCACCCAAGAATAGTAAAACCCCCTTTACTGGCTCAAATAGCCGGCCAATCAGCCTGTTAGAACTACAATGGAGATAGAATACTTACTGTAGAGATAGTAGAACTACAGTGGCGACAGAACTACAGTAAAGATAATACAACTACAGTAAAAATAAAAGAACTACAGTAGAGATAGTAGAACTACAGTCTAGGTGGTATTACTAAAGTAAATATAGAAGAACTACAATAGAGATAGTAGAACTACAGTCTAGGTGGTATTACTAAAGTAAATATAGAAGAACTACAATAGAGATAGTAGAACTATAGTCTAGGTGGTATTACTAAAGTAAATATAGAAGAACTACAATAGAGATAGTAGAACTACAGTCTAGGTGGTATTACTAAAGTAAATATAGAAGAACTACAATAGAGATAGTAGAACTACAGTCTAGGTGGTATTACTAAAGTAAATATAGAAGAACTACAGTAGAGATAGTAGAACTATAGTCTAGGTGGTATTACTAAAGTAAATATAGAAGAACTACAGTAGAGATAGTAGAACTATAGTCTAGGTGGTATTACTAAAGTAAATATAGAAGAACTACAGTAGAGATAGTAGAACTACAGTCTAGGTGGTATTACTAAAGTAAATATAGAAGAGATACAGTAGAGATAGTAGAACTATAGTCTAGGTGGTATTACTAAAGTAAATATAGAAGAACTACAATAGAGATAGTAGAACTATAGTCTAGGTGGTATTACTAAAGTAAATATAGAAGAACTACAGTAGAGATAGTAGAACTACAGTCTAGGTGGTATTACTAAAGTAAATATAGAAGAACTACAATAGAGATAGTAGAACTACAGTCTAGGTGGTATTACTAAAGTAAATATAGAAGAACTACAATAGAGATAGTAGAACTACAGTCTAGGTGGTATTACTAAAGTAAATATAGAAGAACTACAATAGAGATAGTAGAACTACAGTCTAGGTGGTATTACTAAAGTAAATATAGAAGAACTACAATAGAGATAGTAGAACTACAGTCTAGGTGGTATTACTAAAGTAAATATAGAAGAACTACAATAGAGATAGTAGAACTACAGTCTAGGTGGTATTACTAAAGTAAATATAGAAGAACTACAATAGAGATAGTAGAACTACAGTCTAGGTGGTATTACTAAAGTAAATATAGAAGAACTACAGTAGAGATAGTAGAACTACAGTCTAGGTGGTATTACTAAAGTAAATATAGAAGAACTACAATAGAGATAGTCGAACTACAGTCTAGGTGGTATTACTAAAGTAAATATAGAAGAACTACAGTAGAGATACAGTAGAGAGATACAGTAGAGATATTAGACAGTAGAACTAGAGAACAGATAACTACAGTAGAGATAGTAGAACTAGAATATAGTTGAACTAGAGTAGATATAGTAGAAATAGTAAAGTGTGTGTGTGTGTGTGTGCTGACCTGCAGCAGTTGTTGTTTCCACACATCAAGACCTCCCGTCCTCCACAGCAGATAGTGCAGTAGGACTGGTATCCATCATCATCGTATTGGTACGCACACTCCAGGAAACAGTTCTACACACACCCACAAACCTTTCAATTCCAGGAACAGTTCTACAGACAATACAAACTCTTACAGAGGAGGGCGGGTCTGTATTACCTTGCAGCTCTGACACATGGCTCCGATGAAGAGAGGGTGTTCCAGAGAGACGTTGAGGCTACCACAGGAGATACAGATATCTACACACACACACACACAAAAATACACACACACTCACACACACAAAAATACACACACACACACACACAAATATACACACACACACACACATACACACACACAAATACACACACACTCACACACACACAAATACACACACACACACACACACAAAAATACACACACACACACACACAAAAATACACACACACACACACACACACACACAAAAATACACACACACACAAATACACACACACACACACACACCAACACACACACACATACACACAAACACACACACACACACACACAAATACACACAAACACACCAACACACACACACACACACACATACAAATACACACACACACACACACACACAAATACACACACACAAATACACACACACACATACACACAGAAGTCATAAAATGTTAGCAAGAAGTGGAGATAATAGAACAACAGTAGAGACAATAGAACTAGAGACAGTAAATCTACAGTAGATACAGTAGAACTACAGTAATGATAGTATACCGAGAGTAGATATAGTATAACTATAGTAAACAGTATGTCTACAGTAGATACAGTAGAACTACAGTAATGATAGTAGACCTAGAGTAGAGATATTAAAACTATAGTAAACAGTATGTCTACATTAGATACAGTAGAACTACAGTAGAGATAGTATACCTAGAGTAGAGATAGTAAAACTATAGTAAACAGTATGTCTACAGTAGATACAGTAGAACTACAGTAGAGATAGTGGACCTAGAGTAGAGATAGTACAACTATAGTAAACAGTATGTCTACAGTAGATACAGTAGAACTACAGTAATGATAGTAGACCTAGAGTAGAGATAGTAAAACTATAGTAAACAGTATGTCTACAGTAGATACAGTAGAACTACAGTAATGATAGTAGACCTAGAGTAGAGATAGTAAAACTATAGTAAACAGTATGTCTACATTAGATACAGTAGAACTACAGTAGAGATAGCAGAACTAGAATGGATACAGTAGAACTAGAGTAGAGATAGTAGAACTAGAGTAGAGATAGTAGAACTACAGTAGAGAGAATATAAATGGAGTAGAGATAGTAGAATGACAGTAGAGAGAGTAGAACTACAGTAAATACAGGGTAACTACTGTAGAGATAGTATAACTAGAGTAGAGATAGTAAATGACAGTAGAGAGAGTAGAACTACAGTAGAGAGAGTAGAACTACAGTAGAGATAGCATAACTAGAGTAGAGATAGTAGAACTACAGTAGAGACAGTAGAACTACAGTAGAGATAATACAACTACAGAAGAGAGAGTAGAAATAGCAGATACAGTAGAACTACAGTAGAGATAGTAGAACTAGAGTAGAGATAGTAGAACTAGAGTAGAGATAGTAGAACTACAGTAGAGACAGTTGAACTAGAGTAGAGATAGTAGAATGACAGTAGAGATAGTAGAACTACAGTAGAGCTAGTAGAAATAGAGTAGAGATAGTAGACCTACAGTAGAAACAGTAGTTCTACAGTAGATACAGGAGAACTACAGTACAGATAGCAGAACTACAGTAGAGATAGTAGAACTACGGTAGAGACAGTAGAATTACAGTAGAGATAATACAACTACAGTAGAGAGAGAGAGTAGAACTAGAGCAAATACAGTAGAGATAGTAGAACTACGGTAGAGACAGTACAATTACAGTAGAGATAATACAACTACAGTAGAGATAGTAGAACTAGAATGGAGATTTTATAACTACAGCAGAGATAGTAGAACTAGAATAAAGGTTGTAGAACTTCAGTAATGCTAGTAGAACTAGAATAAATATTGTAGAACTACAGTAGACATAGTAGAACTAGAATACAGATTGTAGAACTACAGTAGAGATAGTAGAACCAGAATACAGATTGTATAACTTCAGTAGAGATAGTAGAACTAGAATAAAGATTGTAGAACTACAGTAGAGATAGTAGAACCAGAATACAGATCGTATAACTTCAGTAGAGATAGTAGAACTAGAATGGAGATTGTATAGCTACAGTAGAGATAGAGATGTTTACCTTCCATGTTCCTGGTCTTCTGCCTGATCTCTTGGATGAGTCTCTCTGAAACACAACAAAAACATATGCCGAGTGTACACTATACAACTTTCAAAATCCTAACATCACTGTGCCTCTCACTGTCTTGCCTGTTGTTTTTTTTGTCTTGTCAACGTAGTGTTGCTCACACTAAACGATCTGGCATACCTTCATACCACCACGATGTCTTGCAAAAACAATGAAGTGATGTGATTAGATTGTTAACGTAGCTACAACGAGCTGTGGCTCAAAGCAACCTTATAAACGTTTTCAGTCAGACATTCACAATTGCCATACAGAGGTGAGATTTTTTTATTGAATAACATTACTTGTGAACTTCAGAGCTGTAATGATTTGACACTTTGGCTTTGGTTAAAGGCAAGTAAAAGCACATACTAGTAGTAGTCATGGCTCCTGCTCCAGTCTACACATTCTGGGTGATGCGAAACAACGTCATCATCTCACTGGCATCTTCTCCTCGCGAGCTCTCATTGGCTATTGCTGAACACCATTCTCAAAACTTGTTAAAATCAAACATGTTTAAAAATATTGGGACGTCTGGGACTGCTCAAATAAGGGATCGGTAGCCGTCAGACTGCGTCTCATTAAACGAGTATCGGTGACTGAGTAGCCAATGACATCAAATCAAATCAAATCAAGCTTTATTTATACAGCCCATTTCAGACATGGAACGTAATGCATGTACTTAACAGGAAAAAAACAAATAAAACACAGCAAAAAAAAAACTTTAATATTTACTACACATAAGATAAAAAACAAAAGACTGACAAATTGAACAACTTAAAAGCACCCAGAGGAAAATTAAAGCTAAAAATATGTGTTTTAAGATATCTTTTAAACACTCTGAAGTTTCTAAAACTGTTAAAATAATGTCAGTGAGTATAACAGAACTGATTTGGCAGGCGAAAACCAGAGGAAAATCCATCCAGAATGTTTTTCTTTGGAGGTCACAGGCCTTTCCAATGACAGCCTATTGACTATACAAAAAAAATAGCTCCCATATTGCAGTACCTATGGTTTCCACTAGATGTCAACAGTCTTTATACAAGGCTTCAGGCTTGTTTTTTTTTTTAAACGAACAAGTAATTGTAGTTTATCCAAGGTGTGCCTCATTAGGACAGTAGTCTTTTGGCACGCATGAATGAGGTGCGCGCTCTTTGTTATTTATCTTCCCTATTGAACATACTATTCTCTGTCTGAAATATTATAGTTTATTTAGATATTTGACACCCTGAGGATTAATTAGAAATGTTGTTTGACTTGTTTGGACAAACTTTACCGGTACTTTTTTTTGGATTCCTTTGTCTGCATGTTGAACGAGTGGATTACTGAAATCAATGGCGCCAACTAAACTGACTTTTGGGGATATAAAGAAGGACTTTATCGAACAAAATGACCATTCATTTTGTAGCTGGGGTCCTTGGGATTGCAAACAGAGGAAGATCATCAAAAGTAAATGATTTATTTTACCGCTATTTGTGATTTTTGTGACGCCTGTGCTGGTTTGAAAAATATGAAGATGTGGGGCGCTGTCCTCAGACAATCGAATGCTATGCTTTCGCCGTAAAGCCTATTGTAAATCGGACAACGCAGTTCGATTACCAAGATTCAAAGCTTTTGAATGACGTATAAGACTTGTATTTTCATGAATGTTTAATATTACGATTTTTGTATTTTGAATTTGGCGCACTCTAATTTCACCGGAGGTTGTCGTAAGTGGACCGTTAGCGGTCCGCGAGCCTTAAGAGGTTTTAAAAGCATGTCTGACTTGTATTTCGGTGCGCAATCATGGATTGATTTAAAAACCAATAGAAGAATCTTAAAATGAATTCTTAAACTCACAGGCAGCCAGTGCAGAGACCTTAAACCCGATGTAATGTATGTTCTCTGTCTGGTCTTGGTCGGTACCTGTGCTGCAGCATTCTGTATGTTTTACAGTTGACAACTGGCTTTCTTGGGTAGACCAGACAGGAGAGCATTACAGTAGTCAGATCAAAATCAAATCACGTTTTATTGGTCACATACACATATTTAGCAGATGTTATTGCGGGTGTAGCGAAATGCTTGTGTTCCTAGCTCCAACAGAGCAGTAGTATCTAACAATTCACATCAATAAACACAAATATAAAAGTAAAATAATGGAATTAAGAAATATATAAATATTAGATCGAGAACTGTCAGAGTGGCATTGACTAAAATACAGTAGAGTAGAATACAGTATATACATATGAGATGAGTAAAGCAGTATGTAAACATTATTAAAGTGACTAGTGTTCCATTGTTAAAGTTACCAGTGGTTCCATGTCTATGTATATGGAGGGCAGCAGCCTCTAAAGTGCAGGGTTGAGTAACCGGGTGGTAGCCGGCTAGTGAGGGCTATTTAACAGTCTGATGGCCTTGTGATAGAAGCTGTTTTTCAGTCTCCCGGTCCCAGCTTTGATGCCTTCTGGATGCCTTCTGGATGATAGCAGGGTGAACAGGCCGTGGCTTGGGTGGATGATGTCCTTGATGATCTTTTTGGCCTTCCTGTGACATCGGGGGCTGTTGATGTGTCCTGGAGGGCAGGCAGTGTGCCCTCGGTGATGCGTTAGGCAGACCGCACCACCCTCTGGAGAGCCCTGCAATTGCGGGCGCTGCAGGTGCCATACCAGGTGGTTATACAGCCCAACAGGATGCTCAATTGTGCATCTGTAAAAGTTTATGAGGGTCTTAACTTGAAGCTTTCCACCTTCTCTGCTGAGATCCCGCCAATGTGGATAGGGGCGTGCTCCTGCTTTTTCCTGAAGTCCACGATCAGCTCCTTTGTTTTGTTGACATTGAGTGAGAGGTTATTTTCCTGGCACCAGTCTCCCAGGGCACCTCCTCCCTGTAGCCTGTCTCGTCATCGATGGTAATCAGGCCTACTATGGTTGTGTCGTACGCAAACTTGATTATTGAGTTGGAGTCGTGCATGGCTACGCAGTCATGGATGAACGTGGAGTACAGGAGGGGGCTGAGTACGAACTCTTGTGGGGCCCCTGTGTTGAGGATCAGTGAAGTGGAGGTGTTGTTTCCTACCTTCACCACCTGGGGGCGGCCCATCAGGAAGTCCAGGACCCAGTTGCACAGGGCAGGGTTTAGAACCAGGGCCACGAGCTTGATGATGAACTTGGAGGGTACTACGGTGTTGAATGCTGAGCTATAGTCAACGAAAAGCATTCTTACATAGATATTCCTCTTGTTAAAGTGGGATAGGGCAGTGTTCAGTGCAATGGCGATATGCATCGTCTGTGGATCTATTGGGGCTGTAAGAAAATTGAAGTAGGTCTAGGGTGTCAGGTAAGGTAGAGGTAATATGATCCTTGACTAGTATCTCAAAGCACTTCATGATGACAGATGTGAGGGCTACGGGGCGACAGTCATTTAGATCAGTTACCTTTGATTTCTTGGGAACAGGAACAATGGTGGACGTCTTGCAGCAAGTGGGGACAGCAGACTGGGATAGGGATTGATTGAATATGCCCGTAAACACTCCAGCCAGCTGGTCTGCGCATGTACACGACGATGCTAGGGATGCCGTCTGGGCCTGCAGCCTTGCGAGGGTTAACACGCTTAAATGTCTTACTCAAGTCGGCCAAGGAGAAGGAGAGCCCACAGTCCTTGGTATCGGGCCGCGTTGATGGCACTGTGTTATCCTCAAAGCGGGCGAAGAAGGTGTTTAAGCTTGTCTTGGAGCAAGACATCGGTGTCCGAGTCGTGGCTGGTTTTCCTTTTGTAATCCGTGATTGTCTGTAGGCACATACGTCTCATGTCTGAGCACATACGTCTCATGTCTGAGCCGTTGAATTGCGACTCCACTTTGTCTCTGTGCTGATGTTTTGCCTGTTTGATTGCCTTACGAAGGGAAGAACTACACTGTTTGTATTCAACCATATTCCCAGTCACCTTGCCATGGTTAAATGCGGTGGTTCACGCTTTCAGTTTAGCTCAAATGCTGCCATCTATCCACGGTTTCTAGTTTAGGTCGATTTTAATAGTCACAGTTGGAACAACATTCCCTATACACTTCCTGATGAACTCAGTCACTATGTCCGTGTATACATCAATGTTATTATCCGAGGCTACCCTGAACATGTCCCGGTCCGTGTGATCAAAACATTTGAAGCATGGATTCCGATTGGTCAGACCAGCGTTGAATAGACTTTAGCACGGGTACTTCCTGTTTGAGTTTCTGCCCATAGGAAGGGAGGAGCAAAATAGAGTCGTGATCTGATTTGCCGAAGGGAGGGCAGGGGGAGGGCTTTGTAGGTATCCCAGAATAGAATAGCCGTGGTCAAGTGTTTTCCCAGCAAGAGTACTACAATGTGTTGATAGAACTTGGGTAGCGTTTTCCTCAAATTTGCTTTGTTAAAATCCCCAGCTACAAGTTAAATTGCCCTGGGGGGTGCGACCAAAGGATCCAATTCGGGAAAGTCGTATTCCTGGTCGTAGTGCTGGTGAGTTACCGCCGCTGTGAAATCCAGAAGTTATTTCCGGCTGTAAAAACACAAAACACGTTCTGGGCTTATTGTGTAAGAAATAGCACACAAAAAATTAAATACTGCAAAGTTGCTTAGGAGCTAGAAGCAGAGCTGCCATGTCTGTCAGCACTATCTTGCTAACAATAATACAATCATAGTTGAATCTCTCTGTATTAGCCTGAGAGAGAAACAGCTGCACCTTCGCAATGTTTCTCAGGTGGTAAAAAGCTATTTTGGTCACATTCCTAATGTGTGTTTCAAAATTTTGTTCAGATTAAAAAATAACACCTAGGTTTTTTACCTGGTGTTTTATCTTTATTGCCCATGAATTCAAATGTGCGGCCAGATTCTCTCTCTGTGCTTTGGCTCCAACAATAAGTACCTTGGTCTTGTCTTGATTTAGCTGAAGGAAGTTGGAGCCATCCAATTATTTATATGATTAATACAGTCTAATAATTTATCCATGGAGCTAAAATCCTCTGGTGACACAGAAATGTAAAGTTGTGTATTGTCTGCATAGCAGTGAAAATCAATGCTGGGGTTTCTGATAACACTGCCAAGGGGTAAAATTATAAACTGAACAGTACCGGACCCAAAATCGAACTTATATGTTATATGTATGTTCACCAAGAGTGACAAAAAAACTTGACCGGTTAAATAGGTCCTAAACCAGTTTAGAAAGGACAATCCACCTCTCCAGTCTGTCCAGAAGGACAACATGGTCGAATGCAGCACTTAAATCTAAGGATAGAAAGCTATTTGGCATCTGTGTTGGCTCTAAGATCATTTACCACTTTAACTAAGGCTGTCTCTGTGCTGTGGTGGGCACGAAAACCAGATTGGATTTTGTTTGCTGTTTGAACACCAATTTCTCCAGATATCTGCTTAAGAATGGAAGGTTAGAGATTGACCGAAAATTGCTAAGAGCTGAAGAATCTAGACTAAGGCAGGTAGGAGGCTTGTTGTGATATCACTTTCCTGAGCATGTCTGTGTCAACCAGGGAAAATAAATCCATAGTGCCTTTGAGTGGTAGGCTAGGGCACATATCATCAAACTTCTCATCAGGTTTTGCTTGACTGATACCCAGCCTAATGTTGGTTATCTTATCTCTGAAATATGCTGTAAACTCATCACATTTAGATGTGGAGGAAAGTTCAGATAGGTTTGCGGGGGTGGGATTTATCAGGCCATCAGTGGTGGAGAGCACTCTAATTATTCTGATTATTAGTGATCAAGTTAGTAAAATGAGCCAGTCTGCCATTTCTAATGGCCTTCTTATACTTTGTATATGCCAAGTTGCTCTCTCAGAATATCATGGACCTGCAATTCTGACTGTCTCCACTTCCGCTCTGCCTTTCTGCAGTTTCTCTTTAATTGACTAGTGACAAATAAACTTTGATTTGATTTGATTTTAGTTTCCTCATCCAAGGGGCTCTCTGTTTGGATGTGGCCTTTTCAACTTAAATGGAGCTATGGCATCAATGGTTGCCCTTAATTTACTATTAAAGTTGTCAATCACCACAAGAGGAAGGCAGAATAGGTGGTGGAGTGTTGTTCATACACTCAATAAAATCTGCAGCCACATCAGAGGTAAGATAGAGTTTCTTAATAATGCGTTCAGTATGACCCTGTGCTATGGGCAACAAGGTATCAGTACTACCCTGTGCTATGGGCAACAAGATATCAGTATTACCCTGTGCTATGGGCAACAAGGTATCAGTACTACCCTGTGCTATGGGCAACAAGATATCAGTATTACCCTGTGCTATGGGCAACAAGGTATCAGTACTACCCTGTGCTATGGGCAACAAGGTATCAGTATTACCCTGTGCTGTGGGCAACAAGGTATCAGTACTACCCTGTGATATGGGCAACAAGGTATCAGTATTACCCTGTGATATGGGCAACAAGGTATCAGTATTACCCTGTGCTGTGGGCAACAAGGTATCAGTACTACCCTGTGCTGTGGGCAACAAGGTAATGGTCTGGTCTGGTGGCAACAAGGTCTGGTCTGGTGGCTGACATTTAAACAGTATAAAATGATGCTCTGGTGGCTGACATTTAAACAGTATAACATGATGCTCTGGTCTGGTGGCTGACATTTAAACAGTATAACATGATGCTCTGGTGGCTGACATTTAAACAGTATAACATGATGATCTGGTGGCTGACATTTAAACAGTATAACATGATGCTCTGGTGGCTGACATTTAAACAGTATAAAATGATGCTCTGGTGGCTGACATTTAAACAGTATAACATGGTGCTCTGGTCCGGTGGCTGACATTTAAACAGTATAACATGATGCTCTGGTCTGGTGGCTGACATTTAAACAGTATAACATGATGCTCTGGTCTGGTGGCTGACATGTAAACAGTATAACATGATGCTCTGGTCTGGTGGCTGACATTTAAACAGTATAACACGATGCTCTGGTCTGGTGGATGACATGTAAACAGTATAGCTTGATTACCTGGTTTCTGACATTTAAACAGTATAACATGATGCTCTGGTCTGGTGGCTGACATGTAAACAGTATAACATGATGCTCTGGTCTGGTGGCTGACATTTAAACAGTATAACATGATGCTCTGGTCTGGTGGCTGACATTTAAACAGTATGCAAGCATGATGCTCTGGTCTGGTGGCTGACATTTAAACAGTATAACATGATGCTCTCTGGTCTGGTGGCTGACATTTAAACAGTATAACATGATGCTCTGGTGGCTGACATTTAAACAGTATAACATGATGCTCTGGTCTGGTGGCTGACATTTAAACAGTATAACATGATGCTCTGGTGGCTGATACATTTAAACAGTATAACATGATGCTCTGGGTCTGGTGGCTGACATTTAAACAGTATAACATGATGCTCTGGTCTGGTGGATGACATTTAAACAGTATAGCTTGATTACCTGGTTTCTGACTTTTAAACAGTATAACATGATGCTCTGGTCTGGTGGCTGACATTTAAACAGTATAACATGATGCTCTGGTCTGGTGGCTGCCATTTAAACAGTATAACATGATGCTCTGGTCTGGTGGCTGACATTTAAACAGTATAACATGATGCTCTGGTGGCTGACATTTAAACAGTATAACATGATGCTCTGGTGGCTGACATTTAAATCAGTACTGTTTCTGACATTTTTAAACAGTATAACATGATGCTCTGGTCTGGTGGCTGACATTTAAACAGTATAACATGATGCTCTGGTCTGGTGGCTGCCATTTTAAACAGTATAACATGATGCTCTGGTCTGGTGGCTGACATTTAAACAGTATAACATGATGCTCTGGTGGCTGACATTTAAACAGTATAACATGATGCTCTGGTGGCTGACATTTAAATCAGTACTGTTTCTGACATTTAAACAGTATAACATGATGCTCTGGTCTGGTGGCTGACATTTAAACAGTATAACATGATGCTCTGGTCTGGTGGCTGACATTTAAAACAGTATAACATGATGCTCTGGTCTGGTGGCTGACATTTAAACAGTATAACATGATGCTCTGGTCTGGTGGCTGACATTTAAACAGTATAACATGATGCTCTGGTCTGGTGCCTGACATTTAAACAGTATAACATGATGCTCTGGTCTGGTGGCTGACATTTAAACAGTATAACATGATGCTCTGGTCTG
>CM059796.1:40075000-40117500 GCA_030435695.1 Brachymystax lenok tsinlingensis
TGTTGTGGTGAGTAGTGGTGTAATAATGTGTAGTGGTAGAGTAGTGGTGTAATAATGTGTAGTGGTAGAGTAGTGGTGTAATAATGTGTTGTGGTGAGTAGTGGTGTAATAATGTGTTGTGGTAGAGCAGTGGTGTAATAATGTGTAGTGGTAGAGTAGTGGTGTAATAATGTGTAGTGGTAGAGTAGTGGTGTAATAATGTGTTGTGGTAAGCAGTGGTGTAATAATGTGTTGTGGTAGAGTAGTGGTGTAATAATAAGTAGTGGTAGAGTAGTGGTGTAATAATGTGTAGTGGTAGAGTTTTGGTGTAATAATGTGTTGTGGTAAGCAGTGGTGTAATAATGTGTTGTGGTGAGTAGTGGTGTAATAATGTGTTGTGGTAGAGCAGTGGTGTAATAATGTGTAGTGGTAGAGTAGTGGTGTAATAATGTGTAGTGGTAGAGTAGTGGTGTAATAATGTGTTGTGGTAAGCAGTGGTGTAATAATGTGTTGTGGTAGAGTAGTGGTGTAATAATAAGTAGTGGTAGAGTAGTGGTGTAATAATGTGTAGTGGTAGAGTTTTGGTGTAATAATGTGTTGTGGTAAGCAGTGGTGTAATAATGTGGTGTGGTAAGCAGTGGTGTAATAATGTGTTGTGGTAGAGTAGTGGTGTAATAATGTGTAGTGGTGAGCAGTGGTGTAATAATGTGTAGTGGTAGAGTAGTGGTGTAATAATGTGTTGTGGTAAGCAGTGGTGTAATAATGTGTTGTGGTAGAGTGGTGGTGTAATAATGTGTAGTGGTAGAGTAGTGGTGAAATAATGTGTTGTGGTAAGCAGTGGTGTAATATCGTGTAGTGGTAGAGTGGTGGTGTAATAATGTGTTGTGGTGAGTAGTGGTGTAATAATGTGTAGTGGTAGAGTAGTGGTGTAATAATGTGTTGTGGTGAGCAGTGGTGTAATAATGTGTAGTGGTAGAGTAGTGGTGTAATAATGTGTTGTGGTAGAGTAGTGGTGTAATAATGTGTTGTGGTAAGCAGTGGTGTAATATCGTGTAGTGGTAGAGTGGTGGTGTAATAATGTGTAGTGGTAGAGTAGTGGTGTAATAATGTGTAGTGGTGTAATAATGTGTAGTGGTAGAGTAGTGGTGTAATAATGTGTTGTGGTAAGCAGTGGTGTAATAACGTGTAGTGGTAGAGTAGTGGTGTAATAATGTGTAGTGGTAGAGTAGTGGTGTAATAATGTGTAGTGGTAGAGTAGTGGTGTAATAATGTGTTGTGGTAAGCAGTGGTGTAATAATGTGTAGGTGTAGAGTAGTGGTGTAATAATGTGTAGGGGTGAGAGTGGTGTAATAATGTGTAGTGGTAGAGTGGTGGTGTAATAATGTTTTGTGGTAGAGTAGTGGTGTAATAATGTGTAGTGGTGAGTAGTGGTGTAATAATGTGTAGTGGTAGAGTAGTGGTGTAATAATGTGTAGTGGTAGAGTAGTGGTGTAATAATGTGTAGTGGTAGAGTAGTGGTGTAATAATGTGTAGTGGTGAGCAGTGGAGGTAATCGCGATGTGGTGGTAGAGAGTAGTGGTGTAATAATGTGTAGTGGTAGAGTAGTGGTGTAATAATGTGTTGTGGTGAGCAGTGGTGTAATAATGTGTAGTGGTAGAGTAGTGGTGTAATAATGTGTTGTGGTAAGCAGTGGTGTAATAATGTGTAGTGGTAGAGAGTAGTGGTGTAATAATGTGTTGTGGTAGTGTAGTGGTGTAATAATGTGTAGTGGTGAGTAGTGGTACAATAATGTGTAGTGGTAGAGTAGTGGTGTAATAATGTGCTGTGGTAGAGTAGTGGTGTAATAATGTGTAGTGGTAGAGTGGTGGTGTAATAATGTGTAGTGGTAGAGTGGTGGTGTAATAATGTGTTGTGGTAGAGTAGTGGTGTGTGTGGTGAGCAGTGGTGTAATAACGTGTGGTGGAAGAGTAGTGGTAGAGTAGTGGTGTAATAATTTGTAGTGGTGAGTAGTGGTGTAATAATGTGTAGTGGTAGAGTAGTGGTGTAATAATGTGTTGTGGTGAGCAGTGGTGTAATAATGTGTAGTGGTAGAGTAGTGGTGTAATAATGTGTTGTCTTAAGCAGTGGTGTAATAATGTGTAGTGGTAGAGTAGTGGAGTAATAATGTGTTGTGGTAGAGTAGTGGTATAATAATGTGTTGTGGTAAGCAGTGGTGTAATAATGTGTAGTGGTATAGTAGTGGAGTAATAATGTGTTGTGGTAGAGTAGTGGTATAATAATGTGTTGTGGTAAGCAGTGGTGTAATAATGTGTAGTGGTATAGTAGTGGTGTAATATTGTGTAGTGGTAGAGTAGTGGTGTAATAATGTGTTGTCTTAAGCAGTGGTGTAATAATGTGTAGTGGTAGAGTAGTGGAGTAATAATGTGTTGTGGTAGAGTAGTGGTATAATAATGTGTTGTGGTAAGCAGTGGTGTAATAATGTGTAGTGGTATAGTAGTGGTGTAATAATGTGTTGTGGTAGAGTAGTGGTGTAATAATGTGTAGTGGTAGAGTAGTGGTGTAATAATGTGTAGTGGTACAGTAGTGGTGTAATAATGTGTTGTGGTAAGCAGCGGTGTAATAATGTGTAGTGGTAGAGTAGTGGTGTAATAATGTGTAGTGGTAGAGTAGTGGTGTAATAATGTGTCGTGGTAAGCAGTGGTGTAATATCGTGTAGTGGTAGAGTGGTGGTGTAATAATGTGTTGTGGTGAGTAAAGGTGTAATAATGTGTTGTGGTAGAGTAGTGGTGTAATAATGTGTTGTGGTAGAGTAGTGGTGTAATAATGTGTAGTAGTGTGTAATGTGTAGTGGTAGAGTAGTGGTGTAATAATGTGGTGTGGTAGAGTAGTGGTGTGGTAGAGTAGTGGTGTAATAATGTGTAGTGGTGAGTAGTGGTGTAATAATGTGTAGTGGTAGAGTAATGGTGTAATAATGTGTTGTGGTAGAGTAGTGGTGTAATAATGTGTAGTGGTGAGCAGTGGTGTAATAATGTGTAGTGGTAGAGTAGTGGTGTAATAATGTGTAGTGGTAGAGTAGTGGTGTAATAATGTGTTGTGGTAAGCAGTGGTGTAATAATGTGTTGTGATAGAGTGGTGGTGTAATAATGTGTAGTGGTAGAGTAGTGGTGAAATAATGTGTTGTGGTAGAGTAGTGGTGTAATAATGTGTTGTGGTAAGCAGTGGTGTAATATCGTGTAGTGGTAGAGTGGTGGTGTAATAATGTGTAGTGGTAGAGTAGTGGTGTAATAATGTGTTGTGGTGTAATAATGTGTAGTGGTAGAGTAGTGGTGTAATAATGTGTTGTGGTAAGCAGTGGTGTAATAACGTGTAGTGGTAGAGTAGTGGTGTAATAATGTGTAGTGGTAGAGTAGTGGTGTAATAATGTGTAGTGGTAGAGTAGTGGTGTAATAATGTGTTGTGGTAAGCAGTGGTGTAATAATGTGTAGGTGTAGAGTAGTGGTGTAATAATGTGTAGGGGTGAGTGGCGGTGTAATAATGTGTAGTGGTAGAGTGGTGGTGTAATAATGTTTTGTGGTAGAGTAGTGGTGTAATAATGTGTAGTGGTGAGTAGTGGTGTAATAATGTGTAGTGGTAGAGTAGTGGTGTAATAATGTGTAGTGGTAGAGTAGTGGTGTAATAATGTGTAGTGGTAGAGTAGTGGTGTAATAATGTGTAGTGGTGAGCAGTGGTGTAGTAACGTGTGGTGGAAGAGTAGTGGTGTAAAAATGTGTAGTGGTAGAGTAGTGGTGTAATAATGTGTAGTGGTGAGTAGTGGTGTAATAATGTGTAGTGGTAGAGTAGTGGTGTAATAATGTGTAGTGGTAGAGTAGTGGTGTAATAATGTGTTGTGGTGAGCAGTGGTGTAATAATGTGTAGTGGTAGAGTAGTGGTGTAATAATGTGTTGTGGTAAGCAGTGGTGTAATAATGTGTAGTGGTAGAGTAGTGGTGTAATAATGTGTTGTGGTAGTGTAGTGGTGTAATAATGTGTAGTGGTGAGTAGTGGTACAATAATGTGTAGTGGTAGAGTAGTGGTGTAATAATGTGTTGTGGTAGAGTAGTGGTGTAATAATGTGTAGTGGTAGAGTGGTGGTGTAATAATGTGTAGTGGTAGAGTGGTGGTGTAATAATGTGTTGTGGTAGAGTAGTGGTGTGTGTGGTGAGCAGTGGTGTAATAACGTGTGGTGGAAGAGTAGTGGTAGAGTAGTGGTGTAATAATGTGTAGTGGTGAGTAGTGGTGTAATAATGTGTAGTGGTAGAGTAGTGGTGTAATAATGTGTTGTGGTAGAGCAGTGGTGTAATAATGTGTAGTGGTAGAGTAGTGGTGTAATAATGTGTAGTGGTAGAGTAGTGGTGTAATAATGTGTTGTGGTAGAGTAGTGGTGTAATAATGTGTAGTGGTAGAGTAGTGGTGTAATAATGTGTAGTGGTAGAGTAGTGGTGTAATAATGTGTGTGGTGTGAGTGGTCAGTGGTGTAATAATGTGTAGTGGTAGAGTAGTGGTGTAATAATGTGTTGTAGAGCAGTGGTGTAATAATGTGTAGTGGTAGAGTAGTGGTGTAATACTGTGTTGTGGTGAGTAAAGGTGTAATAATGTGTTGTGGTAGAGTAGTGGTGTAATAGTGTGTTGTGTTAGAGTAGTGGTGTAATAATGTGTAGGGGTAGAGTAGTGGTGTAATAATGTGTTGTGGTGAGTGGCGGTGTAATAATGTGTAGTGGTAGAGTAGTGGTGTGTGTGATGAGCAGTGGTGTAATAACGTGTGGTGGAAGAGTAGTGGTGTGAAAATGTGTAGTGGTAGAGTAGTGGTGTAATAATGTGTAGTGGTGAGTAGTGGTGTAATAATGTGTAGTGGTAGAGTAGCGGTGTAATAATGTGTAGTGGTGAGTAGTGGTGTAATAATGTGTAGTGGTAGAGTAGTGGTGTAATAATGTGTTGTGGTAGAGCAGTGGTGTAATAATGTGTAGTGGTGAGTAGTGGTGTAATAATGTGTAGTGGTAGAGTAGTGGTGTAATAATGTGTTGTGGTGAGTAGTGGTGTAATAATGTGTAGTGGTAGAGTATTGGTGTAATAATGTGTTGTGGTAAGCAGTGGTGTAATAATGTGTTGTGGTAAGCAGCGGTGTAATAATGTGTAGTGGTAGAGTAGTGGTGTAATAATGTGTAGTGGTAGAGTAGTGGTGTAATAATGTGTAGTGGTAGAGTAGTGGTGTAATAATGTGTAGTGGTAGAGTAGTGGTGTAATACTGTGTTGTGGTAAGCAGTGGTGTAATAATGTGTTGTGGTAAGCAGTGGTGTAATATCGTGTAGTGGTAGAGTGGTGGTGTAATAATGTGTTGTGGTGAGTAGTGGTAGAGTAGTGGTGTAATACTGTGTTGTAGTAAGCAGTGGTGTAATAATGTGTAGGTGTAGAGTAGTGGTGTAATAATGTGTAGTGGTGAGTGGCGGTGTAATAATGTGTAGTGGTAGATTGGTGGTGTAATAATGTGTTGTGGTAGAGTAGTGGTGTAATAATGTGTAGTGGTAGAGTAGCGGTGTAATAATGTGTAGTGGTGAGTAGTGGTGTAATAATGTGTAGTGGTAGAGTAGTGGTGTAATAATGTGTTGTGGTAGAGCAGTGGTGTAGTAACGTGTGGTGGAAGAGTAGTGGTGTAAAAATGTGTAGTGGTAGAGTAGTGGTGTAATAATGTGTAGTGGTGAGTAGTGGTGTAATAATGTGTAGTGGTAGAGTAGTGGTGTAATAATGTGTAGTGGTAGAGTAGTGGTGTAATAATGTGTTGTGGTGAGCAGTGGTGTAATAATGTGTAGTGGTAGAGTAGTGGTGTAATAATGTGTTGTGGTAAGCAGTGGTGTAATAATGTGTAGTGGTAGAGTAGTGGTGTAATAATGTGTTGTGGTAGTGTAGAGGTGTAATAATGTGTAGTGGTGAGTAGTGGTATAATAATGTGTAGTGGTAGAGTAGTGGTGTAATAATGTGTTGTGGTAGAGTAGTGGTGTAATAATGTGTAGTGGTAGAGTGGTGGTGTAATAATGTGTAGTGGTAGAGTGGTGGTGTAATAATGTGTTGTGGTAGAGTAGTGGTGTGTGTGGTGAGCAGTGGTGTAATAACGTGTGGTGGAAGAGTAGTGGTAGACTAGTGGTGTAATAATGTGTAGTGGTGAGTAGTGGTGTAATAATGTGTAGTGGTAGAGTAGTGGTGTAATAATGTGTTGTGGTGAGCAGTGGTGTAATAATGTGTTGTGGTAGAGTAGTGGTGTAATAATGTGTTGTCTGAAGCAGTGGTGTAATAATGTGTAGTGGTAGAGTAGTGGAGTAATAATGTGTTGTGGTAGAGTAGTGGTGTAATAATGTGTAGTGGTGAGTAGTGGTGTAATAATGTGTAGTGGTAGAGTAGTGGTGTAATAATGTGTTGTGGTAGAGTAGTGGTGTAATAATGTGTAGTGGTAGAGTAGTGGTGTAATAATGTGTAGTGGTAGAGAGGTGGTGTAATAATGTGTAGTGGTGTAATAATGTGTTGTGGTAAGCAGCGGTGTAATAATGTGTAGTGGTAGAGTAGTGGTGTAATAATGTGTAGGGGTAGAGTAGTGGTGTAATAATGTGTTGTGGTGAGTGGCGGTGTAATAATGTGTAGTGGTAGAGTGGTGGTGTAATAATGTGTTGTGGTAGAGTAGTGGTGTGTGTGGTGAGCAGTGGTGTAATAACGTGTGGTGGAAGAGTAGTGGTGTGAAAATGTGTAGTGGCAGAGTAGTGGTGTAATAATGTGTTGTGCTAAGCAGTGGTGTAATAATGTGTAGTGGTAGAGTAGTGGTGTAATAATGTGTAGTGGTGAGTAGTGGTGTAATAATGTGTAGTGGTAGAGTAGCGGTGTAATAATGTGTAGTGGTGAGTAGTGGTGTAATAATGTGTAGTGGTAGAGTAGTGGTGTAATAATGTGTTGTGGTAGAGCAGTGGTGTAATAATGTGTAGTGGTGAGTAGTGGTGTAATAATGTGTAGTGGTAGAGTAGTGGTGTAATAATGTGTTGTGGTGAGTAGTGGTGTAATAATGTGTAGTGGTAGAGTATTGGTGTAATAATGTGTTGTGGTAAGCAGTGGTGTAATAATGTGTAGTGGTAGAGTAGTGGTGTAATAATGTGTTGTGGTAGAGTAGTGGTGTAATAATGTGTAGTGGTGAGTAGTGGTGTAATAATGTGTAGTGGTGAGTAGTGGTGTAATAATGTGTAGTGGTGAGTAGTGGTGTAATAATGTGTAGTGGCAGAGTAGTGGTGTAATAATGTGTTGTGGTGAGCAGTGGTGTAATAATGTGTAGTGGTAGAGTAGTGGTGTAATAATGTGTTGTGCTAAGCAGTGGTGTAATAATGTGTAGTGGTAGAGTAGTGGTGTAATAATGTGTTGTGGTAGAGTAGTGGTATAATAATGTGTTGTGGTAAGCAGTGGTGTAATAATGTGTAGTGGTATAGTAGTGGTGTAATAATGTGTTGTGGTAGAGTAGTGGTGTAATAATGTGTAGTGGTGAGTAGTGGTGTAATAATGTGTAGTGGTAGAGTAGTGGTGTAATAATGTGTTGTGGTAGAGTAGTGGTGTAATAATGTGTAGTGGTAGAGTAGTGGTGTAATAATGTGTTGGTAGCGTAGAGGTGTAATGTGCTAGTGGTAGTGTAAAATGTGTAGTGGTAGAGTAGTGGTGTAATAATGTGTAGTGGTAGAGTAGTGGTGTAATAATGTGTAGTGGTAGTAAGCAGTGGTGTAATAATGTGTAGTGGTAGAGTAGTGGTGTAATAATGTGGTGGTAGTAGTGTAATAATGTGTAGTGGTAGAGTAGTGGTGTAATAATGTGTAGTGGTAGAGTAGTGGTGTAATAATGTGTAGTGGTAAGCAGTGGTGTAATAATGTGTAGTGGTAGAGTAGTGGTGTAATAATGTGTAGTGGTGAGCAGTGGTGTAATAATGTGTAGTGGTAGAGTAGTGGTGTAATAATGTGTTGTAGTAGAGCAGTGGTGTAATAATGTGTAGTGGTAGAGTAGTGGTGTAATAATGTGTTGTGGTAGAGTAGTGGTGTAATAATGTGTTGTGGTAGAGTAGTGGTGTAATAATGTGTAGTGGTAGAGTAGTGGTGTAATAATGTGTTGTGGTAGAGTAGTGGTGTAATAATGTGTAGTGGTAGAGTAGTGGTGTAATAATGTGTTGTGGTAGAGTAGTGGTGTAATAATGTGTAGTGGTAGAGTAGTGGTGTAATAATGTGTAGTGGTAGAGTAGTGGTGTAATAATGTGTTGTGGTGAGTGGCGGTGTAATAATGTGTAGTGGTAGAGTGGTGGTGTAATAATGTGTTGTGGTAGAGTAGTGGTGTGTGTGGTGAGCAGTGGTGTTATAACGTGTGGTGGAAGAGTAGTGGTGTGAAAATGTGTAGTGGCAGAGTAGTGGTGTAATAATGTGTAGTGGTGAGTAGTGGTGTAATAATGTGTAGTGGTAGAGTAGCGGTGTAATAATGTGTAGTGTTGAGTAGTGGTGTAATAATGTGTAGTGGTAGAGTAGTGGTGTAATAATGTGTAGTGGTAGAGTAGTGGTGTAATAATGTGTTGTGGTAGAGTAGTGGTGTAATAATGTGTAGTGGTGAGTAGTGGTGTAATAATGTGTAGTGGTAGAGTAGTGGTGTAATAATGTGTAGTGGTAGAGTAGTGGTGTAATAATGTGTAGTGGTAGAGTATTGGTGTAATAATGTGTTGTGGTAGAGTAGTGGTGTAATAATGTGTAGTGGTAGAGTAGTGGTGTAATAATGTGTAGTGGTAGAGTAGTGGTGTAAAAATGTGTTGTGGTAGAGTAGTGGTGTAATAATGTGTAGTGGTGAGTAGTGGTGTAATAATGTGGAGTGGTAGAGTAGTGGTGTAATAATGTGGTGTGGTGAACAGTGGTGTAATAATGTGTATGGGTAGAGTAGTGGTGTAAAAATGTGTTGTGCTAAGCAGTGGTGTAATAATGTGTAGTGGTAGAGTAGTGGTGTAATAATGTGTTGTGGTAGAGTAGTGGTATAATAATGTGTTGTGGTAAGCAGTGGTGTAATAATGTGTAGTGGTATAGTAGTGGTGTAATATTGTGTTGTGGTAGAGTAGTGGTGTAATAATGTGTAGTGGTGAGTAGTGGTGTAATAATGTGTAGTGGTAGAGTAGTGGTGTAATAATGTGTTGTGGTAGAGTAGTGGTGTAATAATGTGTTGTGGTGAGTAGTGGTGTAATAATCTGTAGTGGTGAGTAGTGGTGTAATAATGTGTAGTGGTAGAGTAGTGGTGTAAAACTGTGTAGTGGTGAGTAGTGGTGTAATAATGTGTAGTGGTGAGTAGTGGTGTAATAATGTGTAGTGGTAGAGTAGCGGTGTAATAATGTGTTGTGGTGAGCAGTGGTGTAATAATGTGTAGTGGTAGAGTAGTGGTGTAATAATGTGTTGTGCTAAGCAGTGGTGTAATAATGTGTAGTGGTGTAATAATGTGTTGTGGTAGAGTAGTGGTATAATAATGTGTAGTGGTAGAGTAGTGGTGTAATAATGTGTTGTGGTGAGCAGTGGTGTAATAATGTGTAGTGGTATGCAGTGGTGTAATAATGTGTAGTGGTATAGTAGTGGTGTAATAATGTGTTGTGGAAGAGTAGTGGTGTAATAATGTGTAGTGGTGAGTAGTGGTATAATAATGTGTAGTGGTAGATTAGTGGTGTAATAATGTGTTGTGGTAGAGTAGTGGTGTAATAATGTGTAGTGGTAGAGTGGTGGTGTAATAATGTGTAGTGGTAGAGTGGTGGTGTAATAATGTGTTGTGGTAGAGTAGTGGTGTAATATTGTGTAGTGGTGTAATATTGTGTAGTGGTAGAGTAGTGGTGTAATAATGTGTTGTGGTAAGCAGTGGTGTAATAACGTGTAGTGGTAGAGTAGTGGTGTAATAATGTGTAGTGGTAGAGTAGTGGTGTAATAATGTGTTGTGGTAAGCAGTGGTGTAATAATGTGTAGGTGTAGAGTAGTGGTGTAATAATGTGTAGGGGTGAGTGGCGGTGTAATAATGTGTAGTGGTAGAGTGGTGGTGTAATAATGTTTTGTGGTAGAGTAGTGGTGTAATAATGTGTAGTGGTGAGTAGTGGTGTAATAATGTGTAGTGTTGAGTAGTGGTGTAATAATGTGTAGTGGTAGAGTAGTGGTGTAATAATGTGTTGTGGTAGAGTAGTGGTGTAATAATGTGTAGTGGTGAGTAGTGGTGTAATAATGTGTAGTGGTAGAGTAGTGGTGTAATAATGTGTTGTGGTAAGCAGTGGTGTAATAATGTGTAGGTGTAGAGTAGTGGTGTAATAATGTGTAGGGGTGAGTGGCGGTGTAATAATGTGTAGTGGTAGAGTGGTGGTGTAATAATGTTTTGTGGTAGAGTAGTGGTGTAATAATGTGTAGTGGTGAGTAGTGGTGTAATAATGTGTAGGTGTAGAGTAGTGGTGTAATAATGTGTAGGGGTGAGTGGCGGTGTAATAATGTGTAGTGGTAGAGTGGTGGTGTAATAATGTTTTGTGGTAGAGTAGTGGTGTAATAATGTGTAGTGGTGAGTAGTGGTGTAATAATGTGTAGTGTTGAGTAGTGGTGTAATAATGTGTAGTGGTAGAGTAGTGGTGTAATAATGTGTTGTGGTAGAGTAGTGGTGTAATAATGTGTAGTGGTGAGTAGTGGTGTAATAATGTGTAGTGGTAGAGTAGTGGTGTAATAATGTGTTGTGGTAAGCAGTGGTGTAATAATGTGTAGTGGTAGAGTAGTGGTGTAATAATGTGTAGTGGTGAGTAGTGGTGTAATAATGTGTAGTGGTAGAGTAGTGGTGTAATAATGTGTTGTGGTGAGCAGTGTTGTAATAATGTGTGGTGGAAGAGTAGTGGTGTAAAAATGTGTAGTGGTAGAGTAGTGGTGTAATAATGTGTAGTGGTGAGTAGTGGTGTAATAATGTGTAGTGGTAGAGTAGTGGTGTAATAATGTGTTGTGGTGAGCAGTGGTGTAATAATGTGTAGTGGTAGAGTAGTGGTGTAATAATGTGTTGTCTTAAGCAGTGGTGTAATAATGTGTAGTGGTAGAGTAGTGGAGTAATAATGTGTTGTGGTAGAGTAGTGGTATAATAATGTGTTGTGGTAATTAGTGGTGTAATAATGTGTAGTGGTATAGTAGTGGTGTAATAATGTGTTGTGGTAAGCAGCGGTGTAATAATGTGTAGTGGTAGAGTAGTGGTGTAATAATGTGTAGTGGTAGAGTAGTGGTGTAATAATGTGTCGTGGTAAGCAGTGGTGTAATATCGTGTAGTGGTAGAGTGGTGGTGTAATAATGTGTTGTTGTGAGTAAAGGTGTAATAATGTGTTGTGGTAGAGTATTGGTGTAATAATGTGTTGTGGTAGAGTAGTGGTGTAATAATGTGTTGTGGTGAGTAGTGGTGTAATAATGTGTAGGGGTAGAGTAGTGGTGTAATAATGTGTAGTGGTAGAGTAGTGGTGTAATAATGTGTTGTGGTGAGTGGCGGTGTAATAATGTGTAGTGGTAGAGTGGTGGTGTAATAATGTTTTGTGGTAGAGTAGTGGTGTAATAATGTGTAGTGGTGAGCAGTGGTGTAATAACGTGTGGTGGAAGAGTAGTGGTGTGAAAATGTGTAGTGGCAGAGTAGTGGTGTAATAATGTGTAGTGGTGAGTAGTGGTGTAATAATGTGTAGTGGTAGAGTAGCGGTGTAATAATGTGTAGTGTTGAGTAGTGGTGTAATAATGTGTAGTGGTAGAGTAGTGGTGTAATAATGTGTTGTGGTAGAGTAGTGGTGTAATAATGTGTAGTGGTGAGTAGTGGTGTAATAATGTGTAGTGGTAGAGTAGTGGTGTAATAATGTGTTGTGGTGAGCAGTGGTGTAATAATGTGTAGTGGTAGAGTAGTGGTGTAATAATGTGTTGTGCTAAGCAGTGGTGTAATAATGTGTAGTGGTGTAATAATGTGTTGTGGTAGAGTAGTGGTATAATAATGTGTTGTGGTATGCAGTGGTGTAATAATGTGTAGTGGTATAGTAGTGGTGTAATAATGTGTTGTGGAAGAGTAGTGGTGTAATAATGTGTAGTGGTGAGTAGTGGTATAATAATGTGTAGTGGTAGATTAGTGGTGTAATAATGTGTTGTGGTAGAGTAGTGGTGTAATAATGTGTAGTGGTAGAGTGGTGGTGTAATAATGTGTAGTGGTAGAGTGGTGGTGTAATAATGTGTTGTGGTAGAGTAGTGTTGTGTGTGGTGAGCAGTGGTGTAATATCGTGTAGTGGTAGAGTGGTGGTGTAATAATGTGTTGTGGTAGAGTAGTGGTGTAATATTGTGTAGTGGTGTAATATTGTGTAGTGGTAGAGTAGTGGTGTAATAATGTGTTGTGGTAAGCAGTGGTGTAATAACGTGTAGTGGTAGAGTAGTGGTGTAATAATGTGTAGTGGTAGAGTAGTGGTGTAATAATGTGTAGTGGTGAGTAGTGGTGTAATAATGTGTAGTGGTAGAGTAGTGGTGTAATAATGTGTTGTGGTAAGCAGTGGTGTAATAATGTGTAGTGGTAGAGTAGTGGTGTAATAATGTGTAGTGGTGAGTAGTGGTGTAATAATGTGTAGTGGTAGAGTAGTGGTGTAATAATGTGTTGTGGTGAGCAGTGTTGTAATAATGTGTGGTTGAAGAGTAGTGGTGTAAAAATGTGTAGTGGTAGAGTAGTGGTGTAATAATGTGTAGTGGTGAGTAGTGGTGTAATAATGTGTAGTGGTAGAGTAGTGGTGTAATAATGTGTTGTGGTGAGCAGTGGTGTAATAATGTGTAGTGGTAGAGTAGTGGTGTAATAATGTGTTGTCTTAAGCAGTGGTGTAATAATGTGTAGTGGTAGAGTAGTGGAGTAATAATGTGTTGTGGTAGAGTAGTGGTATAATAATGTGTTGTGGTAAGCAGTGGTGTAATAATGTGTAGTGGTATAGTAGTGGTGTAATAATGTGTTGTGGTAGAGTAGTGGTGTAATAATGTGTAGTGGTGAGTAGTGGTGTAATAATGTTTAGTGGTAGAGTAGTGGTGTAATAATGTGTTGTGGTAGAGTAGTGGTGTAATAATATGTAGTGGTAGAGTAGTGGTGTAATAATGTGTAGTGGTAGAGTAGTGGTGTAATAATGTGTTGTGGTAAGCAGCGGTGTAATAATGTGTAGTGGTAGAGTAGTGGTGTAATAATGTGTAGTGGTAGAGTAGTGGTGTAATAATGTGTTGTGGTGAGCAGTGGTGTAATAATGTGTAGTGGTAGAGTAGTGGTGTAATAATGTGTTGTGGTAAGCAGTGGTGTAATAATGTGTAGTGGTAGAGTAGTGGTGTAATAATGTGTTGTGGTAGTGTAGTGGTGTAATAATGTGTAGTGGTGAGTAGTGGTATAATAATGTGTAGTGGTAGAGTAGTGGTGTAATAATGTGTTGTGGTAGAGTAGTGGTGTAATAATGTGTAGTGGTAGAGTGGTGGTGTAATAATGTGTAGTGGTAGAGTGGTGGTGTAATAATGTGTTGTGGTAGAGTAGTGGTGTGTGTGGTGAGCAGTGGTGTAATAACATGTGGTGGAAGAGTAGTGGTGTAAAAATGTGTAGTGGTAGAGTAGTGGTGTAATAATGTGTAGTGGTGAGTAGTGGTGTAATAATGTGTAGTGGTAGAGTAGTGGTGTAATAATGTGTTGTGGTGAGCAGTGGTGTAATAATGTGTAGTGGTAGAGTAGTGGTGTAATAATGTGTTGTCTTAAGCAGTGGTGTAATAATGTGTAGTGGTAGAGTAGTGGAGTAATAATGTGTTGTGGTAGAGTAGTGGTATAATAATGTGTTGTGGTAAGCAGTGGTGTAATAATGTGTAGTGGTATAGTAGTGGTGTAATAATGTGTAGTGGTAGAGTAGTGGTGTAATAATGTGTAGTGGTAGAGTAGTGGTGTAATAATGTGTCGTGGTAAGCGGTGGTGTAATATCGTGTAGTGGTAGAGTGGTGGTGTAATAATGTGTTGTTGTGAGTAAAGGTGTAATAATGTGTTGTGGTGAGTAGTGGTGTAATAATGTGTAGGGGTAGAGTAGTGGTGTAATAATGTGTTGTGGTGAGTGGCGGTGTAATAATGTGTAGTGGTAGAGTGGTGGTGTAATAATGTGTTGTGGTAGAGTAGTGGTGTAATAATGTGTAGTGGTGAGTAGTGGTGTAATAATGTGTAGTGGTAGAGTAGTGGTGTAATAATGTGTTGTGGTAGAGTAGTGGTGTAATAACGTGTGGTGGAAGAGTAGTGGTGTAAAAATGTGTAGTGGTAGAGTAGTGGTGTAATAATGTGTAGTGGTGAGTAGTGGTGTAATAATGTGTAGTGGTAGAGTAGTGGTGTAATAATGTGTAGTGGTAGAGTAGTGGTGTAATAATGTGTTGTGGTGAGTAAAGGTGTAATAATGTGTAGTGGTAGAGTAGTGGTGTAATAATGTGTAGTGGTAGAGTAGTGGTGTAATAATGTGTTGTGGTAAGCAGTGGTGTAATAATGTGTAGTGGTAGAGTAGTGGTGTAATAATGTGTAGTGGTAGAGTAGTGGTGTAAAAATGTGTTGTGGTGAGTAGTGGTGTAATAATGTGTAGTGGTAGAGTAGTGGTGTAATAATGTGTAGTGGTAGAGTAGTGGTGTAATAATGTGTAGTGGTAGAGTAGTGGTGTAATAATGTGTTGTGGTGAGTAAAGGTGTAATAATGTGTAGTGGTAGAGTAGTGGTGTAATAATGTGTTGTGGTGAGCAGTGGTGTAATAATGTGTAGTGGTAGAGTAGTGGTGTAATAATGTGTTGTGCTAAGCAGTGGTGTAATAATGTGTAGTGGTAGAGTAGTGGTGTAATAATGTTTTGTGGTAGAGTAGTGGTGTAATAATCTGTAGTGGTGAGTAGTGGTGTAATAATGTGTAGTGGTAGAGTAGTGGTGTAATAATGTGTAGTGGTAGAGTAGTGGTGTAATAATGTGTTGTGGTGATCAGTGGTGTAATAATGTGTAGTGGTAGAGTAGTGGTGTAATAATGTGTTGCGGTAGAGTAGTGGTGTAATAATGTGTTGCGGTAAGCAGTGGTGTAATAATGTGTTGTGGTAAGCAGTGGTGTAATAATTTGTAGTGGTGAGCAGTGGTGTAATAATGTGTAGTGGTAGAGTAGTAGTATAATAATGTGTTGTGGTAAGCAGTGGTGTAATAATGTGTTGTGGTAGAGTGGTGGTGTAATAATGTGTTGTGGTGAGTGGCGGTGTAATATTTTTTTGTGGAAAGAGTTGTGTAATAATGTGTAGTGGTGAGCATTGGTGTAATAATGTGTATTTGTAGAGTAGTGGTGTAATAATGTGTTGTGGTAAGCAGTGGTGTAGTAATGTGTTGTGGTAGAGTAGTGGTGTAATAATGTGTTGTGGTAGAGTAGTGGTGTAATAATGTGTTGTGGTAGAGTAGTGGTGTAATAATGTGTTGTGTTGAGTGGCGGTGTAATAATGTGTAGTGGTAGAGTGGTGGTGTAATAATGTGTTGTGGTAGAGTAGTGGTGTGTGTGGTGAGCAGTGGTGTAATAACGTGTGGTGGTAGAGTAGTGGTGTAATAATGTGTTGTGGTGAGTGGCGGTGTAATACTGTGTTGTGGTAAGCAGTGGTGTAATAATGTGTAGTGGTGAGAAGTGGTGTAATAATGTGTAGTGGTAGAGTAGTGGTGTAATAATGTGTTGTGGTAAGCAGTGGTGTAATAATGTGTTGTGGTGAGCATTGGTGTAATACCGTGTAGTGGTAGAGTGGTGGTATAATAATGTGTAGTGGTAAGCAGTGGTGTAATAATGTGTAGTGGTAGAGTAGTGGTGTAATAATGTGTTGTGGTAGAGTAGTGGTGTAATAATGTGTAGTGGTGTAATAATGTGTTGTGGTAAGCAGTGGTGTAATAATGTGTAGTGGTGAGCAGTGGTGTAATAATGTGTAGTGGTAGAGTAGTGGTGTAATAATGTGTTGTGTTAAGCAGTGGTGTAATAATGTGTTGTGGTAGAGTAGTGGTGTAATAATGTGTAGTGGTAAGCAGTGGTGTAATAATGTGTTGTGGTAGAGTAGTGGTGTAATAATGTCTTGTGGTAAGCAGTGGTGTAATAATGTGTTGTGGTGAGCAGTGTTGTAATAATGTGTAGTGGTAGAGTAGCGGTGTAATAATGTGTAGTGGTAGAGTAGTGGTGTAATCATGTGTAGTGGTAGAATAGTGGTGTAATAATGTGTTGTACTGTAGATATGTAGTGGTGTAATAATGTGTTGTATTGTAGATATGTAGTGGTAGAGTAGCGGTGAAATAATGTGTTGTATTGTAGATATGTAGTGGTAGAATAGTGGTGTAATAATGTGTTGTATTGTAGATTTGTAGTGGTAGAATAGTGGTGTACAAATGTGTTGTATTGTAGATATGTAGTGGTAGAGTAGTAGTGTAATAATGTGTTGTATTGTAGATATGTAGTGGTAGAATAGTGGTGTAATAATGTGTTGTATAGTAGATATGTAGTGGTGTAATAATGTGTTGTATTGTAGATATGTAGTGGTAGAATAGTGGTGTAATAATGTGTTGTATGGAAGATATGTAGTGGTAGAGTAGTGGTGTATTAATGTGTTGTATTGTAGATATGTAGTGGTATAGTAGTGGTGTAATAATGTGTTGTATTGTAGATATGTAGTGGTAGAGTAGTGGTGTAATAATGTGTTGTATTGTAGATATGTAGTGGTATAGTAGTGGTGTAATAATGTGTTGTATTGTAGATATGTAGTGGTAGAGTAGTGGTGTAATAATGTGTTGTATTGTAGATATGTAGTGGTAGAGTAGTGGTGTAATAATGTGTTGTATTGTAGATATGTAGTGGTAGAATAGTGGTGTAATAATGTGTTGTATTGTAGATATGTAGTGGTAGAATAGTGGTGTAATAATGTGATGTATTGTAGATGTGTAGTGGTGTAATAATGTACTGTTTCATTTTATGTAATGGTGATTGGACCCAGGAAGAGTAGCTGCTGCCTTGGCAGGAACTAATGGGGATCCATAATAAACCCCAGGAAGAGTAGCTGCTGCCTTGACAGGAACTAACGGGGATCCATAATAAACCCCAGGAAGAGTAGCTGCTGCCTTGGCAGGAACTTATGGGGATCCATAATAAACCCCAGGAACAGTAGCCGCTGCTTTAGCAGGAAGTAATGGGGATCCATAATAAACCCCAGGCAGACTAGCTGTTGCCTTGGCAGGAAGTAATTGGGATCCATAATAAACCCCAGGAAGAGTAGCTGCTGCCTTGGCAGGAACTAATGGGGATCCATAATAAACCCCAGGAAGAGTAGCTGCTGCCTTGGCAGGAACTAATGGGGATCCGTAATAAACCCAAGGAAGAGTAGCTGCTGCCTTGGCAGGAACTAATGGGGATCCGTAATAAACCCAAGGATGAGTAGCTGCTGCCTTGGCAGGAAGTAATGGGGATCCATAATAAACCCCAGGAAGAGTAGCTGCTGCCTTGGCAGGAAGTAATGGGGATCCAAATAAATACAACAACACACACAGTGAAGGAAACGTAATCATGACAGTGTGATTAACTATGTATGTATATGAATGTGTGTGTGAGTGCGTGTGTGCATGTGTGTGTACCTGTAGTGCCTCATATATAGCTCTCCTGTACATGGGCTGTTTGTTGTAGGTGGGCTGGTGGAAGGCTGAGGAGAAGGAGCTCAGCGGCATCAACTTCTCTACACACACCTGGAGGGAGAAAGAGATGGAGAGATAGTTGGAGTGAGGGAGGGAGGGAGGGAGGGAGGGAGGGAGAGAGGGAGGGATGTTTACAGTACTATAACACTCCCGGAGAGAGAGATGGATGTTTACAGTTCTTATACGACTCCTGGAGAGAGAGATGGATGTTTACAGTTCTTATACGACTCCTGGAGAGAGAGATGGATGTTTACAGTTCTTATAAGACTCCTGGAGAGAGAGATGGATGTTTACAGTTCTTATAAGACTCCCGGAGAGAGAGATGGATGTTTACAGTTCTTATAAGACTCCTGGAGAGAGAGATGGATGTTTACAGTTCTTATAAGACTCCTGGAGAGAGAGATGGATGTTTACAATTCTTATAAGACTCCTGGAGAGAGAGATGGATGGTTACCGTACTAATAAGACTCATGAAGAAAGAGATGGAAGTTTACAGTTCTTATAAGACTCCTGGAGAGAGAGATGGATGTTTACAGTTCTTATAAGACTCCTGAAGAGAGAGATGGATGTTTACAGTTCTTATAAGACTCCTGGAGAGAGAGATGGATGTTTACAGTTCTTATAAGACTCCTGGAGAGAGAGATGGATGTTTACAGTACTATAACACTCCTGGAGAGAGAGATGGATGTTTACAATGCTTATAACACTCCCAGAGATAGACATGGATGTTTACAGCACTTATAACACTCCTGAAGAGAGAGATGGACGTTTACAGCACTTATAACACTCCTGGAGAGAGTTGGGTGTTGTCTTATTACACTCTTCTTTAATTCCTGGGGGGTTCTAATTGAAGGATCTATTAAAGGAGGTTATGAGCGCTCTAAATAATTGAAAGTTCTGAGGGTTCCAAATAATTGAAAGTTCTGAGGGTTCTGGCTGAAAGTTCTAACCGACGTTGTATGAGGGTTCTAACTTAAGCGTTCCACTTATGTTCCTGAGGGTTCTAACTCACCACAGAGAACTTCCCATCTCCGAACCACATGACCCAGCGTGTTCCCTCTGCTGCACGGCTCCTCCCACTCATCACCCAGGAGACGATGCGCCCGGGCCACCAGGAGAACCCACGCAGCTTCCCGAACACCAGACAGCCCAAACCAAACCCCCTACCATCCTATTATAAACACATGGTATGCATTATAACACCAGACAGACCAAACCCCCTACCATCCTATTATAAACACATGGTATGCATTATAACACCAGACAGACCAAACCACCTGCCATCCTATTATAAACACATGGTATGCATTATAACACCAGACAGACCAAACCCCCTACCCTCCTATTATAAACACATGGTATGCATTATACAGACCAAACCCCCTACCATCCTATTATAAACACATGGTATGCATTATAACACCAGACAGACCAAACCCCCTACCATCCTATTATAAACACATGGTATGCATTATAACACCAGACAGACCAAACCCCCTACCATCCTATTATAAACACATGGTATGCATTATACAGACGAAACCCCCTACCATCCTATTATAAACACATGATACGCATTATACAGACCAAACCCCTACCATCCTATTATAAACACATGGTATGCATTATAACACCAGACAGACCAAACCCCTACCATCCTATTATAAACACATGGTATGCATTATAACACCAGGCAGACCAAACCCCCTGCCATCCTATTATAAACACATGGTATGCATTATAACACCAGACAGACCAAACCCCCTACCATCCTATTATAAACACATGGTATGCATTATAACACCAGACAGACCAAACCCCCTGCCATCCTATTATAAACACATGGTATGCATTATAACACCAGACAGACCAAACCCCATACCATCCTATTATAAACACATGATATGCATTATACAGACCAAACCCCTACCATCCTATTATAAACACATGGTATGCATTATAACACCAGACAGACCAAACCCCTACCATCCTATTATAAACACATGGTATGCATTATAACACCAGACAGACCAAACCCCCTACCATCCTATTATAAACACATGGTATGCATTATAACACCAGACAGACCAAACCCCCTACCCTCCTATTATAAACACATGGTATGCATTATACAGACGAAACCCCCTACCATCCTATTATAAACACATGATATGCATTATACAGACCAAACCCCCTACCATCCTATTATAAACACATGGTATGCATTATAACACCAGACAGACCAAACCCCCTACCATCCTATTATAAACACATGGTATGCATTATAACACCAGACAGACCAAACCCCCTGCCATCCTATTATAAACACATGGTATGCATTATAACACCAGACAGACCAAACCCCATACCATCCTATTATAAACACATGATATGCATTATACAGACCAAACCCCCTACCATCCTATTATAAACACATGGTATGCATTATAACACCAGACAGACCAAACCCCCTACCATCCTATTATAAACACATGGTATGCATTATAACACCAGACAGACCAAACCCCCTACCATCCTATTATAAACACATGGTATGCATTATAACACCAGACAGACCAAACCCCCTACCATCCTATTATAAACACATGGTATGCATTATAACACCAGACAGACCAAACCCCCTACCATCCTATTATAAACACATGGTATGCATTATAACACCAGACAGACCAAACCCAATACCATCCCTATTATAAACACATGGTATGCATTATAACACCAGGCAGACCAAACCCCCTACCATCCTATTGTTATTTTATTTATTTATTTATTTCACCTTTATTTAACCAGGTAGTTCTATATGATGTCATAATACAGGTAGGCAAGTTGAGAACAAGTTCTCATTTAAAACTGCGACTTGGCCAAGATAAAGCAAAGCAGTTCAACACAAACAACAACACAGAGTTACACATGGAATAAACAAACATACAGTCAGTAATACAGTAGAAAAACAAAAATCTATATACAATGTTTGCAAATGAGGTAAGATAAGGAACGTAAGGCAATAAATAGGCCATGGTGGCGAAGAAATTACAATATAGCAATTTAACACTGGAATGGTAGATGTGCAGTAGATTAATGTGCAAAGTAAAATACTGGGGTGCAAAGGAGCAAGATAAATAAATGACTACGGTAGGGGATGAGGTAGTTGGTTGGGCTATGTACAGGTGCAGTGATCTGTGAGCTGCTCTGACTGCTGGTGCTTAAAACTAGTGAAGGAGAGAAGTGTCTCCAGTTTCAGTGATTTTTGTAGTTCGTTCCAGTCATTGGCAGCAGAGAACTGGAAGGAAAGGCGGCCAAATGAGGAATTGGCTTTGGGGGTGACCAGTGAGATATACCTGCTGGAGCGCGTGCTACGGGTGGGTGCTGCTATGGTTACCAGCAAGCTGAGATAAGGCGGGGCTTTACCTAGCAGGGACTTTTAGATGACCTGGAGCCAGTGGGTCTGGCGACAAGTATGTAGCGAGGGCCAGCCAACTAGAGCATACAGGTCACAGTGGTGGGTGGTATAAGGGGCTTTGGTGACAAAGCGGATTGCACAGTGATAGACTGCATCCAGTTTGCTGAGTAGAGTATTGGAAGCTGTTTTGTAGATGACATCGCCGAAGTCGAGGATCGGTAAGATAGTCAGTTTTGCTAGGGTAAGTTTGGCAGCATGAGTGAAGGAGGCTTTGTTGCGAAATAGAAAGCCGATTCTAGATTTGATTTTGGATTGGAGATGTTTAATGTGAGTCTGGAAGGAGAGTTTACAGTCTAGCCAGACACCTAGGTATTTGTAGTTGTCCACATATTCTAGGTCAGAGCCGTCCAGGGTAGTGATGCTAGACGGGCGGGCGGGTGCAGGCAGCGAACGGTTGAAAAGCATGCATTTGGTTTTACTAGCGTTTAAGAGCAGTTGGAGGCCACGGAAGGAGTCTTGTATGGCATTGAAGCTCGTTTGGAGGTTAGTTAACACAGTGTCCAAAGAAGGGCCAGAAGTATACAGAATGGTGTTGTCTGCATAGAGGTGGATCAGAGAATCACCAGCAGCAAGAGCGACATCATTGATGTATACAGAGAAGAGAGTCGGCCCAAGAATTGAACCCTGTGGCACCCCCATAGAGACTGCCAGAGGCTCGGACAGCAGGCCATCCGATTTAACACACTGAACTCTGTCTGCAAAGTAATTGGTGAACTAGGCGAGGCAATCATTTGAGAAACCAAGGCTGTTGAGTCTGCTGATAAGGATGTGGTTATTGACAGAGTCGAAAGCCTTGGCCAGGTCAATGAATATGGCTGCACAGTAATGTCTCTTATCGATGGCGGTTATGATATGGTTTAGTACCTTGAGCGTGGCTGAGGTGCACCCGTGACCAGCTCGGAAACCGGATAGCACAGCGGAGAAGGTACGGTGGGATTCGAAGTGGTAAATGATCAGTTTATTAACTAGGCTTTTGAAGACTTTAGAGAGGCAGGGCAGGATGGATATAGGTCTATAGCAATTTGGGTCTAGAGTGTCACCCCCTTTGAAGAGGGGGATGACCGAGGAAGCTTTCCAATCTTTAGGGATCTCGGACGACACGAAAGAGAGGTTGAGCAGACTGGTAATAGGAGTTGCAACAATGGCGGCGGATAGTTTTAGAAAGAGAGGGTCCAGATTGTCTAACCCAGCTGACATCTTTTGAAAGGGGCATGCTTATTTAAGATGGTGAGGAAGTTGCTTTTAAAGAACGACCAGGCATCCTCGACTGACAGAATGAGGTCAATATCCTGCCAGGATACCCGGGCCAGGTCGATTAGAAAGGCCTGCTCGCAGAAGTGTTTTAGGGAGCGTTTGACAGTGATAAGGGGTGGTCGTTTGACCGCGGGCCCATAGCGGATGCAGGCAATGAGGCAGTGATCACTGAGATCCTGATTGAAAACAGCAGAGGTGTATTTGGAGGGCAAGTTGGTCAGGATAATATCTACGAGGGTGCCAACGTTTACAGATTTAGGATTGTACCTGGTGGGTTCCTTGATGATTTGTGTGAGATTGAGGGCATCTAGCTTAAATTGTAGGACTGCCGGGGTGTTAAGCATATCCCAGTTTAGGTCACCTAACAGAACGAACTCTGAAGATAGATGGCGGGAAGTCAATTCACATATGGTATCCAGGGCACAGCTGGGAGCTGAGGGGGGGTCTATAGCAGGCGCCAACAGTGAGAGACTTATTTCTGGAGAGATTAATTTTTAGAATTAGAAGTTCGAACTGTTTGGGCATAGACCTGGAAAGTATGACAGAACTTTGCAGGCTATCTCTGCAATAGATTGCAACTCCTCCCCCTTTGGCAGTTCTATCTTGTCAGAAAATGTTATACTTAGGGAAGGAAATCTCAGAATTTTTGGTGGTCTTCCTAAGCCAGGATTCAGACACGGCTAGGACATCAGGGTTGGCGGAGTGTGCTAAAGCAGTGAATAAAACAATCTTAGGGAGGAGGCTTCTGATGTTAACATGCATGAAACCAAGGCTTTTACGGTTACAGAAGTCAACAAATGAGAGTGACTGGGGACACACAGGGCCTGGGTTTACCTTTACATCACCCGAGGAACAGAGGAGGAGTAGGATGAGGGTGCGGCTAAAGGCTATCAGAACAGGTCGTTTGGTGCATTGGGAACAGAGAATAAAAGGAGCAGATTTCTGGGCGTGGTAGAATAGATTCAGGGTATAATGTGCAGACAGGGGTATGGTGGGGTGAGAGTACAGTGGAGGTAGGCCTAGGCACCGAATTATGATAAGAGTGGTTGCATCTCTGGAGGTGCTGGTAATACTGGGTAAGGTCACCGCATGTGTGGGAGGTGGGACAAAGGAGAAATCTGAATGCATGTAGTGTGGGCCTAGGGGCTTCACTGTAAACTAAAACAATGATAACTACCCTAAACAACAGTATACAAGGCATATTGACATTAGAGAGAGACAGAAAGTGAGGCATAAAGCAAACACAGGTGTTGATTGGGAGAGCTAGCTAGGACAACAACAGGTAAGACCACAACAGCTAGTCAGCTAAGACAACAACAACAGGTAAACTGGCGATGAATGGGCAAAGAGGGTTGGCTAGCTACACACAGGGCCTGAGTACGTGGCTGGGGCCGACAGATAAACAAAAAATAAACAGAATGGAGTACCGTGATTAATGAATAGTCCAGCAGGCATCAGCTATGTAGCCGAGTAATCATAGGGTCCAGTGAACAGCAATAGATGGGACAGGGAAGCTGCGAAGTATTCGTTACTACGCCGGCACGCAGGAGACACGGCGTTTAAAGTTATGAGTTAGCAGGCTGGGGTTGGTAGAACCTTCTGCTCCGACATCCGGCGGAGGCCGGTTGCAGGCACAGCGGATGGAGTAATCGTCGGCAGACCAGTCGAGGTGGTACGACGGGGCGTCGTGCCGAGAGGGATCAAAGCCAGATGGTGAGAGAGGTATTGTTGTTGTGGTACTTTCCTTTGCTAGCCGGGAGATGCGCCTGGCTCGCGGCTAACTGGAGCTAGCTTCGGGGCAAGGGCGTTAGCCACTATAGCCACTCGGTAGCAGCGATGAATCCGGTGCCAGGGTCGAGAGCTCACGGCAAGGAACCGGTGGAGTAGTGGGTTCTAGCCGTGTTTGGGAGGAGGCCGGGAGGTGGGCCTGGATCAGGGCTGGGTCACTCGGTGGCAGCTAGCTAGCTGTGGAGATCAGTGGTCCAGGGTTTACGGCAGGGATCCGGCGTTGTGGAAGAGAAACAGTCCGATGGTGGTATGCTGGCGAATATTATCCAGGCTAAAAAGGGCTGCTGTCTGTGCAGAAGGTAAAGGCTGCTAGCAGTGGCTAACAGTGACTGAATATATAGTAGCTGGCTAGCTTCCGATGGAGTTCTGTCTAAAAAGGTCAAAAACAATAGCGGTTCCGTAACACATTGGGTGAGGCAGGTTACCAAAATGTATATTTAATATAAAATGGAGAAGAGATTGAAAATACATTTGAAATATATACAAAAAAGACGAAAAATACAAAAGTACACGAGGGGACGAACAAAAACACGTCTGCACTAATACGCCATTTTGGGTGCCAATCACATGGTATACATTATAACACCAGACAGACCAAACCCCCTACCATCTTATTATAAACACATGGTATGCATTATAACACCAGACAGACCAAACCCCCTACCATCTTATTATAAACACATGGTATGCATTATAACACCAGACAGACCAAACCCCCTACCATCCTATTATAAACACATGGTATGCATTATAACACCAGACAGACCAAACCCCTACCATCCTATTATAAACACATGGTATGCATTATAACACCAGACAGACCAAACCCCTACCATCTTATTATAAACACATGGTATGCATTATAACACCAGACAGACCAAACCCCTACCATCCTATTATAAACACATGGTATGCATTATAACACCAGACAGACCAAACCCCTACCATCCTATTATAAACACATGGTATGCATTATACAGACCAAACCCCCTACCATCATATTATAAACAAATGGTATGCATTATAACACCAGACAGACCAAACCCCCTACCATCCTATTATAAACACATGGTATGCATTATAACACCAGACAGACCAAACCCCCTACCATCCTATTATAAACACATGGTATGCATTATAACACCAGACATACCAAACCCCCTACCATCCTATTATAAACACATGATATGCATTATAACACCAGGCAGACCAAACCCCCTACCATCCTATTATAAACACATGGTATGCATTATAACACCAGACAGACCAAACCCCCTACCATCCTATTATAAACACATGGTATGCATTATAACACCAGACAGACGAAACCCCCTACCATCCTATTATAAACACATGGTATGCATTATACAGACCAAACCCCCTACCATCCTATTATAAACACATGGTATGCATTATACAGACCAAACCCCCTACCATCCTATTATAAACACATGGTATGCATTATAACACCAGACAGACCAAACCCCCTACCATCCTATTATAAACACATGGTATGCATTATAACACCAGGCAGACCAAACCCCCTACCATCCTATTATAAACACATGGTATGCATTATACAGACCAAACCCCTACCATCCTATTATAAACACATGGTATGCATTATACAGACCAAACCCCCTACCATCCTATTATAAACACATGGTATGCATTATAACACCAGACAGACCAAACCCCCTACCATCCTATTATAAACACATGGTATGCATTATAACACCAGACAGACCAAACCCCCTACCATCATATTATAAACACATGGTATGCATTATAACACCAGACAGACCAAACCCCCTACCATCCTATTATAAACACAGGGTATGCATTATAACACCAGACAGACCAAACCCCCTACCATCCTATTATAAACACATGGTATGCATTATAACACCAGACATACCAAACCCCCTACCATCCTATTATAAACACATGATATGCATTATAACACCAGACAGACCAAACCCCCTACCATCCTATTATAAACACATGGTATGCATTATAACACCAGACAGACCAAACCCCCTACCATCCTATTATAAACACATGGTATGCATTATACAGACCAAACCCCCTACCATCATATTATAAACACATGGTATGCATTATAACACCAGACAGACCAAACCCCTACCATCCTATTATAAACACATGGTATGCATTATAACACCAGACAGACCAAACCCCCTACCATCCTATTATAAACACATGGTATGCATTATAACACCAGACATACCAAACCCCCTACCATCCTATTATAAACACATGATATGCATTATAACACCAGGCAGACCAAACCCCCTACCATCCTATTATAAACACATGGTATGCATTATAACACCAGACAGACGAAACCCCCTACCATCCTATTATAAACACATGGTATGCATTATACAGACCAAACCCCCTACCATCCTATTATAAACACATGGTATGCATTATAACACCAGACAGACCAAACCCCCTACCATCCTATTATAAACACATGGTATGCATTATAACACCAGACATACCAAACCCCCTACCATCCTATTATAAACACATGGTATGCATTATAACACCAGACAGACCAAACCCCCTACCATCCTATTATAAACACATGGTATGCATTATAACACCAGGCAGACCAAACCCCCTACCCTCCTAGACCGTCATTGTAAATAAGAATTTGTTCTTAAGTGACTTTCCTAGTTAAATAGAGGTTACATTTTTTTATACAATTACCTTGTACTCTGAATCTCTGGGTGTGGCCCGGTGGCCCCTGGCAACAGGCTCTGGCGTCATGGCGATGGTGGGAGAGGCGGGGTCAGTGTGTTGCTGGGGTGTGGGAGTGGCTAAACTGGCTGCTGGCTCCTCCTCCTTCTGAAACTCTGGCTCTGATAGGTCCTCCATCACGCTCATCACAGCCTCTTGGTGGGCCCGCCTCTCAGCCTGAAGAACACACATTATGAAAGTCAAAAACACCAATTATACACTGTGTATAAAACATTAAGCTCTTTCCATGACATTGACAGACCAGGTGAATCCTGGTGAGGACTATGATCCCTTATTGACTTGTTAAATCCACTTAAATCAGTGTAGATGAAGGGGAGGAAAGGTATTTGAAGCCATGAGTCAATTGAGACATGGATTGTGTATGTGTGCTATTCAGAGGATGAATAGGCAAGACAAGTGCCTTTGAACGGGGTATGGTAGTAGGTTTGAGTGTGTTAAGAATTGCAACGCTGCTAGGTTTTTCTCGCTCAACTATTTCCCGTGTGTATCAAGAATGGTCCACCATCAAAAGGACATCCAGCCAACTGGACACAACTGTGGGAAGCATTGAAGTCAAAATGGGCCAGCATCCCTGTGGAACGCTTTTGACACCTTGTAGAGTCCATGCCCTGAATAATTGAGGCTGTTCTGGGGACAAAAGCGGTGCAACTCAATATTAGGAAGGTGTTCCTAATGTTTTGTACACTCAGTATATAGTCGAACACCAACACTCTGGACATGATCTGATATTATTATTATTAAACAAACACAGATAGGGAGAACAGACAGTATGACTGTATGATGACACTACTGTAGTTGAACTACTAACTAAACACAGAGAGAGAGAGAAAACAATGTACTGAGTAAATGTCAAATCAAAAATTTTCAAAATTACAGTACGACAGACCACGTATTCACCCTACACACCCTAATTGACAAACAAATAAACAAACCAAAACAAAGGCAAAGTCTTCTCATGCTTTGTTGATTTCAAAAAAGCTTTTGACTCAATTTTGCATGAGGGTCTGCTATACAAATTGATGGAAAGTGGTGTTGGGGGAAAACCATACAACATTGTATGATCCATGTACACAAACAACAAGTGTGCGGTTAAAATGGGCAAAAAACACATTTCTTTCCACAGGGCCGTGGGGTGAGACAGGGATGCAGCTTAAGTCCCACCCTCTTCAACATACATATCAATTAATTGGCGAGGGCACTAGAACAGTCTGCAGCACCCGGCCTCAGCCTACTAGAATCTGAAGTCAAATGTCTACTGTTTGCTGAACATCTGGTCCTTCTGTCCCCAACCAAGGAGGGCCTACAGCAGCACCTAGATCTTCTGCACAGATTCTGCCAGACCTGGACCCTGGCAGTAAATCTCAGTAGGACCAAAATAATGGTGTTCCAAAAAAGGTCCAGTCTCCAGGACCACAAATGCAGATTCCATCTAGACACCGTTGTCCTACAGCACACAAAAAACTATACATACCTCGGCCTAAACATCAGCGCCACAGGTAACTTCCACAAAGCTGTGAATGATCTGAGAGATAAAAAATATTAAATAATATAAAGCTGATAGGATTGATAGAGAGAGAGCGAACAGACACAGAGAGCATGGGCTCCTGAGTTTTTCTGCAAAAAGATAGAATTTAGAGTAGGTAAACTTGAATTTATTCGCAAGGACTTATACAGGATACTAACTCAACATCAAAACTTTCATTCCAAATCATAAGTCTATACATAAAACCTTGATTTTTGACAAAATTGCCTGAATGGACTATTACTACCAAGGACTATCAAGAAGAACATAAACTTCCAACAAACCAAAACCTGCAGAAGAAACACAGCGGAACATGGAAATACCATCCAGCACAAAACTGAGTGAGTAACGTTCAGTCTGAACTTACTTTGAACCCCAAAATGTTAAGACAATTATCTCTAGGTAAGTTTCTTATATACAGCTTAATAAATAAGGATACTGAGCTACCAAGCTGCTAGGAAAGAAAGTGCCTGGATTAGCACTGTAGTGTGAAGTGAGAGGTGTGAAAACTCTTGAGAGCTCTCTCCCAAATGCAGAGGCCTTTGAAGCCCCTCCATCTGTGCAGAGGTCATTACAATACAGTACCCCTGGATTCATCTCTACTTTAACTGATATGCAACCAGGATACTTTAACTGATATACAACCAGGATACTTTAACTGATATGCAGCCAGGATACTTTAACTGATATGCAACCAGGATACTTTAACTGATATGCAACCAGGATACTTTAACTGATATGCAACCAGGATACTTTAACTGATATGCAACCAGGATACTTTAACTGATATGCAACCAGGATACTTTAACTGATATGCAACCAGGATACTTTAACTGATATGCAACCAGGATACTTTAATGAGAAAGGTTAACTGCCCAAGAGCATGGCCTTTTGTCAAACTCCAATTGGGCTGTCATGTGCCTTTTACAGAGGAGTGGCTTCCGTCTGGCAACTCTACCATAAAGGCCTGATTGGTGGAGTGCTGCAGAGATGGTTGACCTTCTGGAAGGTTATCCCATCTCCACAGAGGAACTCTGTAGCTGTCAGAGTAACCATCTCGTCTGATTACTTATGTAAATAAGATATTTCTGTTTTATATTTTTTATAAATTAGCAAACATTTCTAAAAACCTGTTTTCTATATGTCATTATCAGGTATTATGTGTAGATTGATGTGATTTTTTTTTTTATTTAATACATTTTTGAATAATACCCTGACTACACCGCTCGCGTCGCATGCGCGTCGCATTACAAAATAAATGTAGGAATCTATATTATTCAATTATTGCACCCACACTGCTCGCGCACGCTCGCCAACGAGCGTCTGCGTTGCCAAGGGCTAAAATAGAAGTCAGTTCTATTTGTGACGCAGATCGCGCTGCAAATCCTGCCTCTCCCATCTCCTCATTGGTTTATAGTAGCAGGTACCCACGTGCCATCTCCTCATTGGTTATACCCATGTGGGTGACTGAAAGACGAACGAGGTCGGTGGCGGTAATGTCCCTAATTTATACAAGTTGCCAATCGCAATATAAAGTCAAGAGAAGAAAAAGCCTGGAAGGAGGAGAATGACTAGAAACGATTCAGTTGACCGTTTTATGTGTGGATTAATTGTCAGAGTAGAGGACCTTGTGCATTTCAGGTAAAATAACAACTCAATGTTTATATCCCAGGTCAAATTAGCTGGCAACAGCAAGCTAGCTAGCTAAATTGACATAAAAAAAAAACTTTCCGAAAACACTGTTAAACTTTAAACAATGAATTTAAAGTACACTTTTCTTGATTTAAGATATAATAGAAATGCTATCTCGTATTTGAAGTATGTTATGTGAATTTTTTGTATATTTAAGTATACTGTAATATATAAAAAATATATAATTTTTTCGCTGCCTAACAAAGTCATACACCTGCAACTCAAAGAAACACTTCCTGTTTGAAATAACATCCCAAGAAGACACACATGCACGCACAGCACACACACCACACCCCCTTTCTCCAAAACGTGTGTAAATATTGGATTATAAATTGTGCCTTCCTGCATTATGATTACGCTAAAATGTTTATTATATTCTACTGCCATTTACTTTAGTTTCAGATTCTTATATTTTCTTATTTCTTATTGTTGTTGCATTGTCCAGAAGGAACGTACAAGTAAGCATCCATTGGACGATGTATACCTTATGTATCCCATACAGTACAACTAATACAACTTGAAAATACATACTGATCAGAATAACAGTGTTTCACTTACACACAGAGCTCAGAAACTCTCTCTATCTTTCTGTCTGTAATTGGTCAGTAGTGAGGTGTGTGATTTACACAGACAACTATTTTCGTGGACATATGTTCTAATGAAACACAAACTCTCCCTCCCCTGTCTGTGCAGTGTGAGCAGGTAGTCAATATATTGGGTTGTGAATGAGAAGGCTGTATTGTAGAGGACTGAGACCACAGCTGGCTGCAATACTACACCACTTTATCTGGAACTAGTTAACCTCAGTCACACACACGTAAGTACTCTCTCTCCCTCCCTCTCTGTCTCATTCGCTCTCTCTCTAGCCTTTCTCTCTCTCTCTCTCTCTCTCTCTCTCTCTCTCTCTCTCTCTCTCTCTCTCTCTCTCTCTCTCTTACCCCTCTCTCTTTCTCTCTTACCTCTCCCTCTCTCTCTCCTAACTTTCACCCTCTCCCCCACTCTCTCTCCTACTTCTCTCCCTCTCCCCCACTCTCTCTCCTACCCCTCACCCTCTCTTCCACTCTCTCTCCTACTTCTCTCCCTGCCCTCTCTCCCCCATCTTTCTCCCCCCTATTTCCACCTCCCCTCTTTTTCAATCCCTCTCTCTCTCCCACTCTCTGCTCTCTCCCTTCCTCTCTCTCCCTCTCCTCCCTCTCTCTCTCCTTCTCCTCTCCCTCCCTCTCTCTCTCCCTCCTCTCCCTAGCTCTCTCCCTCCTCTCCTCCCTCCTCTCCCTCTCTCTCCCTCTCTCTCCCTCTCTCTCCTACCTCTCTACTCCAGTGGTTGATCCACTTGTCTCTCTGTCTCCTGCTGATGTAAAAAGGATCTCCAGCCTGAAAGGTCTCTCTGGGAACTGGCCTTCTGCGCAGCCTGTTGCCTTCCCCCTGCACACACACCTGCATGTTAGCTACTTTTGTCTGTCTCTCTGTCTGTTTGTCTGCCTGTCTCTCTGTCTGCCTGTCTCTCTGTCTGCCTGTCTCTCTGTCTGCCTGTCTCTCTGTCTGCCTGCCTGTCTTCGCTGAATGACCATCTTATTGTTATACAGGCACGCTGCAGACCAGCTAAGTGGAGTCCTTGCCTCCATGTTGGGGTCCTTCGGCTCCAAAGGCTCCATTTTCCGTCGGCCACGTTTCCTGCGAGGGGAGGGGTCAACTTCCTCTGGGGGTGTGGGGGGGGCCATCTCACACGAGTCCTGGAGAGAGAGAGAGAGAGAGAGAGAGAGAGAGAGAGAGAGAGAGAGAGAGAGAGGTTGAAAAATAAAGACTGAACTTTAATCAATGACCACTATCAAATAACATGGTCTTAAGAACCAGGTGAGTGCTTCTGTGAGTGTGAGAGTTTTAACACTAGACTGAGACTGCCCCATATTAACAACAGCTGTTAACAACAGTGTTCGTCGAGGCTAGATGCTATTAGCGTTACAACAATATTCAATGAGGCTAGACGGTATTAGCACTACAACAGTGTTCAATTAAGCTAGCTGCTATTAGCATTACCTGTTCAATGAAGATAAATTCTATCAGTGTTACAACAGTGTTCAATGTAGCCAGTTGCTATTAGCAATACAATAGTGAGCAATGAAGCTAACTGCTTTTTAGCGTTATTACTGAGTTCAATTCAACCTATTGCTACTACCATTAGGCCACTGTGTTAGTACAATACAGTTTCTAATGATGCTAGCCATAAACTGCTAAAACAACATGGGGTGTTTAATAAAGCCATTCATAGAATCACCACCAAGTTAAACAAGGTGCTAATATCATGCTAGGCAGCTAACAGGCTGGGTTTAACGATCCTATCAGCTAATCAGATCACTGTGTTAAAACAACAGTATCTAACACGTGACAAATACAATTTGATAACTAGCATACTGAAACAACACTATATTTAATGATGCTAGATGCAAAAATATATGGCTGCTCTAACAGTCTAGCAGTTTTATAGGTGTCGCTAACAAGCAAGCAGGTTCGTTTATAGGTGTGTTGCTAGCAGGCTAACGGCTAGAAGGCTAACAGGCTTCCAGGCTAACAGGCTTAGTTTATAGGTGTGTTGCTAGCAGGCTAACGGCTAGAAGGCTAACAGGCTTCCAGGCTAACAGACTTAGTTTATAGGTGTGTCGCTAGCAGGCTAACGGCTAGAAGGCTAACAGGCTTCCAGGCTAACAGGCTTAGTTTATAGGTGGGTTGCTAGCAGGCTAACGGCTAGAAGGCTAACAGGCTTCCAGGCTAACAGGCTTCCAGGCTAACAGACTTAGTTTATAGGTGTGTTGCTAGCAGGCTAACGACTAGAAGGCTAACAGGCTTCCAGGCTAACAGGCTTTGTTTATAGGTGTGTCGCTAGCAGGCTAACGGGCTAGAAGGCTAACAGGCTTCCAGGCTAACAGGCTTTGTTTTTAGGTGTGTCGCTAGAAGGCTAATAGACTTAGTTTATAGGTGTGTCGCTAGAAGGCTAACAGGCTTCCAGGCTAACAGACTTAGTTTATAGGTGTGTCGCAAGCAGGCTAACAGGCTAGAAGGCTAACAGGCTTCCAGGCTAACAGACTTAGTTTATAGGTGTGTCGCTAGAAGGCTAACAGACTTCCAGGCTAACAGACTTAGTTTATAGGTGTGTCGCTAGAAGGCTAACAGGCTTCCAGGCTAACAGACTTAGTTTATAGGTGTGTCGCTAGCAGGCTAACGGGCTAGCAGGCTAACAGGCTTAGTTTATAGGTGTGTCGCTAGCAGGCTAGCGGGCTAGAAGGCTAACAGGCTTTGTTTATAGGTGTGTCGTTAGCAGGCTAACATACCTTTTTTATAGGTGTGTCGCTAGCAGGCTAACGGGCTAGAAGGCTAACAGGCTCAGTTTATAGGTGTGTCGCTAGCAGGCTAGCGGGCTAGAAGGCTAACAGACTCAGTTTATAGGTGTGTCGCTAGCAGGCTAACGGGCTAGAAGGCTAACAGGCTCAGTTTATAGGTGTGTCGCTAGCAGGCTAGCGGGCTAGAAGGCTAACAGGCTCAGTTTATAGGTGTGTCGTTAGCAGGCTAATGGGCTAGCAGGCTAACAGGCTTAGTTTATAGGTGTGTCGCTAGCAGGCTAGCGGGCTAGAAGGCTAACAGGCTTTGTTTATAGGTGTGTCGTTAGCAGGCTAAAATACTTTTTTTATAGGTGTGTCGCTAGCAGGCTAACGGGCTAGAAGTCTAACAGGCTTCCAGGCTAACAGGCTTTGTTTATATGTGTGTCGCAAGCAGGCTAACAGGCTAGAAGGCTAACAGGCTTCCAGGCTAACAGACTTAGTTTATAGGTGTGTCGCTAGCAGGCTAGCGGGCTAGAAGGCTAACAGGCTCAGTTTATAGGTGTGTCGCTAGCAGGCTAGCGGGCTAGAAGGCTAACAGGCTCAGTTTATAGGTGTGTCGTTAAGGAGATTGTGAGTCCGGAGCTCAAAGGCTACACTATCGAGCTCTCAGAGACTCAGACCATAATGAACAGGTGAGAAGCTCCATAAAACACATTAAACAGTGGAGACCATATGCCCCTGACAACACCATCTTTCTCCATTCTCATCTCACACACTAGTACACAATGCAGCAAGAAAACTCATGTACGCTTCCAGAAATAATAACTATTCTTTAGCTCAGTAGGCTAACATGGTCTTAGGCAGGTGAATGGTAGCTAGCTGCTGCCTGGTGAAAATGTATGTGACTTGTTTCAGGAAACTAGGTGTATGTCGGGAGTCACTACTTCACAGGAGAGCCATTTGAAAGTAAACTTTTTTAATTTGTATCAAAATGCGTCTTTTGAGCAGAAATGCCTTCTGGAACATGTGTTTTAATAACAGACTTGCATGCCATCTGTAAATACTAATACAATTGTTAAATTACGAGTCTAGTTGGTCTAGCCATGGAGAATGCAGCAACCTTCCCGCTAGCCATGATTGGCTGCGATAATGAGTGGGCTGGACATGCTGATAGATGAGTTCGGATTGGTCTGCCATGTAGCACGCCTCTGTCTATATTATGAGCTGGTCAGTGTGTGTAGGTAATCCTTTCTAACGCGGCTTGTTTGAAAGATAATCACGTAGTAGAACTGCATAAGTATTGCTCTCCACTTTCTGGAGGACCGAGTTTTGAAATCAGTGGAATTAGAGTATGATAGCTAAGGAGATGGAGAAAATTCAGGCGTTTGATTGAAAATATGCAGACAGAGTCGAAAAGAGAACACGCTTCTGCGTTATATGTTATATGGATTACATATTCAAACTAAGGGCAACCATGGCATCTGTGACAGAGAGGGAGAAGCGTCCATCCATGTATACGTGTAAGAGAGTCTAGCTAGCTACAGTTTCAGTTATTACATATTTCAAATTTTGTCAGAAAGTAGTTTTCATTTCAAGTTAAAGTGTACTGTTAGCTGGCTAGCTAACGTTAGCTGGCTGGCTCGGTAGCTAACGTTACGTGTATGATCTGTGTAGTAATATTATTCGTATCTCAGAGCCATTTGCATTGCTAGTTATAGACCTATGTTAGCTATCTAACATTGAACCTGGTTGGTTAGCTACCTACAGATTCATGCAGGGTAGTAATGTTATGAGTTGGGATTATGGTTCATTATTTAGCTAGCTAGCTACATGTCTAAACAAAAGACTCCCCTATGCAAGTAACTATTTAAATAGAATGATTATGATGTCACTGCGACAGCTGTTGTCGATAGACTGAGCTGGTAAATTAGCTCTGGCTATCTACTCCGATTTCAGAGCACAATCAGAATAACTGACGAATTTCTGAATGTTCAACAACCGTTGAATATGGCTGGTGTCAGTAAACGTTGGCAAAAAAGCGTAACTACATTCTTGCCAGCAGCACAGTTACAATCAGCAAAGCTCTGGATAACATGAACACAGCCTAACCAGCTCTGCTAGGGCGAGTAAAATGGTCAGAGTGAGCTGTTCTCTCATTTGTGTCTGGAAGTAGCTCGTAAGCTAGCCAACGTTAGCCAGTTAGCTTGGGTGCATGACTGCTGTTAGGTCAGAAGGCTCAGATCCACCCTACTCCGACTGAGAGCAAAACACTCTGAAATTACAAACGGACAATCTGACAACGCTCTGACACTCCAGATTAAATTTACGAACACACCCGTAGTATAAGCCAGCCTTTAGTCTAGTTTAGTACACAGCCTCACAGGTGAATCCTTAAAGAGATGGGCGGGGCTAAAGCTTACGAAACCCTCTGTGTTCTGTTAGACAGGTAACTCTTTATCCACAATATAGCAGGGGGTGTAAAGCCAGAACACATGTTTTTCCAGAAGCAGACAATTAAAAAAAAAATGTCAAAAGCTGCACTGAGGTATAACAAACCAGCCCCCACAATCATTTTATAACCAATTTCTCTCAGCCAATCATCAGTCATTTGTGTAAGTGCTGTGCTTGTTGAATGTCCTTCCCTATAAGCGTGCTGAAAGTCTGTTGTCAATTTGTTTACTGTAAAATAGCATTGTATATGAATACAAATAGCATTATTGGGATTAGATATTAGGAATAAGGCCTGTTTTTTTTAAGCCAGAAGGAGGCTACTATCAGCTACATTTATGCCTTTACTAGACTATGGGGATATTTTATATATGAATGTCTTTACTAGACTATGGGGATATTTTATATATGAATGTCTTTACTAGACTATGGGGATATTTTATATATGAATGTCTTTACTAGACTATGGGGATATTTTATATATGAATGTCTTTACTAGACTATGGGGATATTTTATATATGAATGTCTTTACTAGACTATGGGGATATTTTATATATGAATGCTTCCTATACTAGACTATGGGGATATTTTATATATGAATGTCTTTACTAGACTATGGGGATATTTTATATATGAATGTCTTTACTAGACTATGGGGATATTTTATATATGAATGTCTTTACTAGACTATGGGGATATTTTATGTATGAATGTCTTTACTAGACTATGTGGATATTTTATATATGAATGTCTTTACTAGACATTGGGGATATTTTATATTTGAATGTCTTTACTAGACTATGGGGATATTTTATATATGAATGTCTTTACTAGACTATGGGGATATTTTATATATGAATGTCTTTACTAGACTATGGGGATATTTTATATATGAATGCTTCCGCTCAGTGTTTGAGATCAGTTGACACCCTTTACCATGGCGCTTTGAGATTTATTTTAAACTGTAAAACCCTTACACACCACTGCACTTCATATACCAGGGTTGGCTGGCCTTCTCTAGTCACTATATTGTGGTGGCAGGTAGCCTAGTGGTTAGAGCATTGGACTTGTAACCGGAGGGTTGCAAGTTCGAATCCCTGAGTTGACAAGGTAAAAATCTGTTGTTCTGCCCCTGAACAAGGCAGTTAACCCACTGTTCCCCGGGCGCCGATGACGTGGATGTCGATTAAGGCAGCCCCCCCGCACCTCTCTGATTCAGAGGGGTTGGGTTAAATGCGGAAGACACATTTCAGTTGAAGGCATTCGGTTGTACAACTGACTAATAATGGAGACTTTGACTTTTAGACCAGGGCTGGCTGGCCTTCTCTAGTCACTATATAGACCAGGGTTGGCTGGCCTTCTCTAGTCACTATATAGACCAGGGCTGGCTGGCCTTCTCTAGTCACTATATAGACCAGGGCTGGCTGGACTTCTCTAGTCACTATATAGACCAGGGTTGGCTGGCCTTCTCTAGTCACTATATAGACCAGGGTTGGCTGGCCTTCTCTAGTCACTATATAGACCAGGGTTGGCTGGCCTTCTCTAGTCACTATATAGACCAGGGTTGGCTGGCCTTCTCTAGTCACTATATAGACCAGGGTTGGCTGGCCTTCTCTAGTCACTATATAGACCAGGGTTGGCTGGCCTTCTCTAGTCACTATATAGACCAGGGTTGGCTGGCCTTCTCTAGTCACTATATATACCAGGGCTGGCTGGCCTTCTCTGGTCACTATATATCCCTGGGTTGGCTGGCCTTCTCTAGTCACTCGTAGGCTCAGTCACTGGTATACTTTTATTTAAAAAGCCATTTTGGGTTTACTACCATTTTATTTGGGCATTTTTATTGTTCAGAAATGTGGTGGGTACTCTCTTCGTTTGCAAGACTTTATCCTGCTAACTGTTCCAAATGTCCGAACTGAATTTGGTAAAAGAGCTTTTATGTACTCTGCGCCATCGTCTTGGAACACCTTACAAAATACTTTTAAACTGGAAGAACTTGTTCCGATTGGTATTTTTAAATCACTGATGAAGGATTTTGAGACTGATTCCCTGACCTGTTAATGTTTTTAATTTGCTGTTTCATGATTTTGTTCTTGTGAATTCTATGGTTTTTACTAGATTACTTGTCGTTTTTTCATGTTGTCTGTCTGTAATTGTGTAATGACTTGGTGCTGCCTATCTTGGCCAGGACGCTCTTGAAAAAAAGATTTAAAATCTCAATGAGCCCTTCCTGGTTAAATAAAGGTAAAATAAAATAAAATAAATTGTATCTGGTCAAACACAATTGTTTCTAGAAGTTAACTAAGGGTTGGTAACAGGCTGATTGGTCGGCTATTTGAGCCAGTACTTTGACTTTAGCTTACCTCCAGGCCTGAGGACACACGCTCTCTAGTAGGCTTAGATTGAAGGAGTGGCAATATCGTCCGCTGTTATCCTCAGTAATTTTCCATCCAAGTTGTCAGACCCTGGTCGCCTGTCATTGTTGATAGACACCAATCATTTTCTCATAGCAAGTAGCACACATTTCTTCCAACAGGGCCGTGGGGTGAGACAAGGATGCAGCTTAAGCCCCACCCTCTTCAACATATACATCAACTAATTGGCGAGGGCACTAGAACAGTCTGCAGCACCCGGCCTCACCCAACTAGAATCTGAAGTCAAATGTCCACTGTTTGCTGATGATCTGGTGCTTCTGTCCCCAACCAAGGAGGGCCTACAGCAGCACCTAGATGTTCTGCACAGATTCTGTCACACCTGGGCTCTGACAGTAAATCTCAGTAAGACAAAATGAATGGTATTCCAAAAAAGGTCCAGTTGCCAGGACCACGAATACAAATTCCATCTAGACACTGTTTCCATAGAGCACACAAAAAACTATACATACCTCGGCCTAAACATCAGCGCCACAGGTAACTTCCACAAAGCTGTGAACGATCTGAGAGACAAGGCAAGCAGGGCCTTCTATGCCATCAAAAGGAACATAAAATTTGACATACCAATTAGGATCTGCCTAAAAATACTTGAATCAGTTATAGAACCCATTGCCCTTTATGGTTGTAGGTCTGGGGTCCGCTCACCAACCAAGAATTCACAAAATGGTACAAACACCAAATTGACACTGCATACAGAACTCTGCAAAAATATCCTCAGTGTACAACATAAAAGACCAAATAATGCATGCAGAGCAGAATTAGACCGATACCCGCTAATTATCCAAATTCAGAAATTAGCAATTAAATTCTACAACCACCTAAAAGGAAACGATTCCCAAACCTTCCATAACAAAGCCAATACCTACAGAGAGATTAACCTAGAAGAGTCCCTTAAGCAAGCTGGTCCTGGGGCTTTCTTTCACAAACACAAACAGACCCCCACAGAGCCCCAGGACAGCAACAGGAACACAATTAGACCCAACCAAATCATGAGAAAACAAAAAGATACTGACTTGGCACATTGGAAAAATGTAGCAAACTAGAAAGCTATTTGGCCCTAAACAGAGAGTACACAATGGCAGAATACCTGGCAACTGTGACTGTCCCAAACGTAAGAAAAGCTTTGACTATGTACAGACTCAGTGAGCATAGTCTTGCTATTGAGAGAGGCCACTGTAGGCAGACTTGGCTCTCAAGAAAAGACAGGCAATGTGCACACTGCACACACAATGAGGTGGAAACAAAGCTGCACTTCCTAAACCTCCAAATGTATCACCATATTAGAGACACCAGTGACGAACAAACACCATTGTAAATGCAACCCATATTTAAGTTAATTTATAATAATATTTGAATGTCTCTATTCCTCTGAATTTTGTGAATGTAATGTTTACTGTTAATGTTTGATTGTTTATTTCACTTGCTTTGGCAATGTAGACATATGTTTACCATTCCAATAAAGCCCTTGGAATTGAATTGAGATAGAGAGACAGACTGACAGACAGACACAGAGAGAGAGAATAACAATATTAATTAAGCTACTGTACCATGATCAGGGCTGAATCTACAGCAGACAGAGAACACTTCACACAGTACACTCTCTATCTATCACTGTCTTCACAAACTCACACACTGTCTTCACACACTCACACACTGTCTTCACACACTCACACACTGTCTTCACACACTCACACACTGTCTTCAGCGTTCACATTATCCCATCTCTCATTCTAACCCTCGACCTCCTCTCATCACCACTTCCTGTTTTGCATTCAAATGTATCACTGACCTCATAATCTACGTCTACAATGGCCACATGTATGTGTACACACACACACACACACACACACACACACACACACACACACACACACACACACACACACACACACACACACACACACACACACACACACACACACACACACACACACACACACAGAGCTAATCCATTTATACATGGGGCTATCAGCTTGACTGAGAGAGAAGAACACACAGACAGAAAGAGAGTGTTCTGTACTGAATAAGAGAGAGAGTGTTCTGTATTGAATAAGAGAGAGAGTGTTCTGTACTGAATAAGAGAGAGAGTGTTCTGTACTGAATAAGAGAGAGTGTTCTGTACTGAATAAGAGAGAGAGTGTTCTGTACTGAATAAGAGAGAGAGAGTGTTCTGTATTGAATAAGAGAGAGAGTGTTCTGTACTGAATAAGAGAGAGAGAGTGTTCTGTACTGAATAAGAGAGAGAGTGTTCTGTACTGAATAAGAGAGAGAGTGTTCTGTACTGAATAAGAGAGAGAGTGTTCTGTACTGAATAAGAGAGAGAGAGTGTTCTGTATTGAATAAGAGAGAGAGTGTTCTGTACTGAATAAGAGAGAGAGTGTTCTGTACTGAATAAGAGAGAGAGTGTTCTGTACTGAATAAGAGAGAGAGTGTTCTGTACTGAATAAGAGAGAGAGTGTTCTGTACTGAATAAGAGAGAGAGTGTTCTGTACTGAATAAGAGAGAGTGTTCTGTACTGAATAAGAGAGAGAGTGTTCTGTACTGAATAAGAGAGAGTGTTCTGTACTGAATAAGAGAGAGAGTGTTCTGTACTGAATAAGAGAGAGAGTGTTCTGTACTGAATAAGAGAGAGAGTGTTCTGTACTGAATAAGAGAGAGTGTTCTGTACTGAATAAGAGAGAGAGAGTGTTCTGTACTGAATAAGAGAGAGAGTGTTCTGTACTGAATAAGAGAGAGTGTTCTGTACTGAATAAGAGAGAGTGTTCTGTACTGAATAAGAGAGAGAGTGTTCTGTACTGAATAAGAGAGAGAGTGTTCTGTACTGAATAAGAGAGAGAGTGTTCTGTACTGAATAATAGAGAGAGTGTTCTGTACTGAATAAGAGAGAGAGTGTTCTGTACTGAATAAGAGAGAGAGAGTTCTGTACTGAATAAGAGAGAGAGTGTTCTGTACTGAATAAGAGAGAGAGTGTTCTGTACTGAATAATAGAGAGAGTGGTCTGTACTGAATAAGAGAGAGAGTGTTCTGTACTGAATAAGAGAGAGAGTGTTCTGTACTGAATAAGAGAGAGAGTGTTCTGTACTGAATAAGAGAGAGAGTGTTCTGTACTGAATAAGAGAGAGAGTGTTCTGTACTGAATAAGAGAGAGAGAGTGTTCTGTACTGAATAAGAGAGAGAGAGAGTTCTGTACTGAATAAGAGAGAGTGTTCTGTATTGAATAAGAGAGAGAGTGTTCTGTACTGAATAAGAGAGAGAGTGTTCTGTACTGAATAATAGAGAGAGTGGTCTGTACTGAATAAGAGAGAGAGTGTTCTGTACTGAATAAGAGAGAGAGTGTTCTGTACTGAATAAGAGAGAGAGTGTTCTGTACTGAATAAGAGAGAGAGTGTTCTGTACTGAATAAGAGAGAGAGAGTGTTCTGTACTGAATAAGAGAGAGAGAGTGTTCTGTATTGAATAAGAGAGAGAGTGTTCTGTACTGAATAAGAGAGAGAGAGTGTTCTGTACTGAATAAGAGAGAGAGTGTTCTGTACTGAATAAGAGAGAGAGAGTGTTCTGTATTGAATAAGAGAGAGAGTGTTCTGTACTGAATAAGAGAGAGAGAGTGTTCTGTACTGAATAAGAGAGAGAGTGTTCTGTACTGAATAAGAGAGAGTGTTCTGTACTGAATAAGAGAGAGTGTTCTGTACTGAATAAGAGAGAGAGAGTGTTCTGTACTGAATAAGAGAGAGAGTGTTCTGTACTGAATAAGAGAGAGAGTGTTCTGTACTGAATAAGAGAGAGAGTGTTCTGTACTGAATAAGAGAGAGAGTGTTCTGTACTGAATAAGAGAGAGAGTGTTCTGTACTGAATAAGAGAGAGAGTGTTCTGTACTGAATAAGAGAGAGAGAGAGTTCTGTACTGAATAAGAGAGAGAGAGAGTTCTGTACTGAATAAGAGAGAGAGTGTTCTGTACTGAATAAGAGAGAGAGTGTTCTGTACTGAATAAGAGAGAGAGAGTGTTCTGTACTGAATAAGAGAGAGAGTGTTCGGTACTGAATAAGAGAGAGAGTGTTCTGTATTGAATA
>CM059796.1:40122500-40174612 GCA_030435695.1 Brachymystax lenok tsinlingensis
AGACATGGAATCACTGGTCACTTTAACAATGGAACACTAGTCACTTTAATAATGTTTACATACTGCTTCACTCATCTCATATGTATATACTGTATTCTACTGTATTTTAGTCGATGCCACTCCGACATTTCTCGATCTAATATTTATATATAGTGAGGGAAAAAAGTATTTGATCCCCTGCTGATTTTGTACATTTGCCCACTGACAAACAAATGATCAGTCTATAATTTTAATGGTAGGTTTATTTGAACAGTGAGAGACTGTCACGATCTTCTGAAGGGACAGACCAAGGCGCAGTGAGGTATCCAGTATACATGCTTTATTTCGAACGTAACTGACACAAAACAACAAAACGAACGAAAACGAAGATCGTAACATGAACATAACAAACGATAACGAAGCTATGTACAAACAATAACCCACAAACCCCTAGTGCAAACTACAAACATATATGGTTCCCAATTAGAGGTAATGACACACAGCTGCCTCTAATTGGGAACCATTACCCCAACATAGAAATGGACAACCTAGAATGGAAAAAACCCTACACCAAAACAAAAACAAAACATGCCAGCCTGTCTTCTCAGGCCGGGACGTGACAGTACCCCCCCCAAAGGCGTGGACTCCGACCGCGCCAAAAGTCCATGGGGGGGTCTTCGGGTGGGACTTTTGGTCCCAGGTGGCGGCTCCGGTGCCGGCCGTGCTGGCTTGATGTCCCGCACCGGAGGCCCTGGGCTATTAGCCGGAACTCTGGTGCGAGGAGCAGGAACCGGCCGTACTGGGCTCACGATGCTCACTGGGACTCTGGTGCGGGGAGCAGGAACGGGCCGTACTGGACTCATGACGCGCACTGGGACTCTGGTGCGAGGAGCAGGAACCGGCCATACTGGGCTCACGATGCTCACTGGGACTCTGGTGCGGGGAGCAGGAACTGGACGTGCTGGGTCAACGACGGGCACAGGGATCCTGGAGCGTGGAACAGGGACAGGACGTGCTGGACTCTCTAAGCACACAGGGGGCCTGGTGCGCGGAGCCAGAACAGGACGTACTGGGCTGTGGATGCGAACCGGAGACCCCACACGCAGAACCGGTGCAGGATATCTCGGTCCCAGAAGGTGTACTGGAGAGCTAGCGCGCAGAGCCTGCACCACTCTTCCAGGTAGCACACTCAATCTAGCCCGACAGCTGAGTGGAGCTGGAATTTTGCACATCGGCCTCTGAATCCGCACAGGAGACAACGTGCGCAAAACCGCATAGCACGGCATCTTTTCAGTGCGACGCTCCCTCCAATGCTCCCTCCAAGGAGCACGAGGAGTTGGCTCAGGAGTCCACCCTGAACCGGCCAACCTCCTCGTGTACCCCCTCCAAAAAGTTTTTGTGGGGAGCCTTTCGGCCCTTCTAGCCAGGCGAGTCCCAACATATTACTCCCTCTCCGGGCTCCATGTCCCATATAGCTCCTCGTAACTCCCCCGCTCAGCTTTCGCTGATTTCAGGACGACGATGCTCCGCCGTCTCCCTCCATGTCCAGGACTCCTTGTCCTTGGTTGGTCTTTTCGGGGTGGGTTATTCTGTCAAGATCTTCTGAAGGGACAGACCAAGGCGCAGCGAGGTATCCAGTATACATGCTTTATTTAGAACGTAACTGGCACAAAACAACAAAACGAACGAAAACGAAGATCGTAACATGAACATAACAAACAATAACGAAGCTATGTACAAACAATAACCCACAAACCCCTAGTGCAAACTACAAACATATATGGTTCCCAATTAGAGGTAACCTAGAATGGAAAAAACCCTACACCAAAACAAAAACAAAACACTCCAGCCTGTCTTCTCAGGCCTGGACAGGACAGAGACAGAATAACAACCAACAAATCCAGAAAAACGCATGTGAAAAATGTTATTAATTGATTTGCATTTTAATGAGGGAAATAAGTATTTGACCCCTCTGCAAAACATGACTTAGTACTTGGTGGCAAAACCCTTGTTGGCAATAACAGAGGTCAGACGTTTCTTGTAGTTGGCCACCAGGTTTGCACACATCTCAGGAGGGATTTTGTCCCACTCCTCTTTGCAGATCTTCTCCAAGTCATTAAGGTTTCGATGCTGACATTTGGCAACTCGAACCTTCAGCTCCCTCCACAGATTTTCTATGGGATTAGGGTATGGAGACTGGCTAGGCCACTCCAGGACCTTAATGTGCTTCTTCTTGAGCCACTCCTTTGTTGCCTTGGCTGTGTGTTTTGGGTCATTGTCCTGCTGGAATACCCATCCACAACCCATTTTCAATGCCCTGGCTGAGGGAAGGAGGTTCTCACCCAAGATTTGACGGTACATGGCCCCGTCCATCGTCCCTTTGATGCGTGAAGTTGTCCTGTCCCCTTAGCAGGAAAAACACCCCAAAGCATAATGTTTCCACCTCCACATTTGACGGTGGGGATGGTGTTCTTGGGGTCATAGGCAGCATTCCTCCTCCTCCAAACACGGCGAGTTGAGTTGATGCCAAAGAGCTCCATTTTGGTCTCATCTGACCACAACACTTTCACCCAGTTGTCCTCTGAATCAAATAAACCTACCATTAAACCTACCATTAAAATTATAGACTGATCATTTCTTTGTCATTGGGCAAACGTACAAAATCAGCAGGGAATCAAATACCTTTTTCCCTCACTGTGTTTCTTAATTCCATTATTTGACTTTTAGATTTGTGTGTATTGATGTGAATTGTTCGATACTACTGCTCTGTTGGAGCTGGGAACACAAGCATTTAGTTAGATACTACTGCTCTGTTGGAGCTGGGAACACAAGCATTTAGTTAGATACTACTGCTCTGTTGGAGCCGGGAGCACAAGCATTTAGTTAGATACTACTGCTCTGTTGGAGCTGGGAACACAAGCATTTAGTTAGATACTACTGCTCTGTTGGAGCTTCGAGCACACGCATTTAGTTAGATACTACTGCTCTGTTGGAGCTGGGAGCACAAGCATTTAGTTAGATACTACTGCTCTGTTGGAGCTGGGAGCACAAGCATTTAGTTAGATACTACTGCTCTGGTGGAGCTGGGAACACAAGCATTTAGTTAGATACTACTGCTCTGTTGGAGCTAGGAACACAAGCATTTAGTTAGATGCTACTGCTCTGGTGGAACTGGGAACACAAGCATTTAGTTAGATACTACTGCTCTGTTGGAGCTGGGAACACAAGCATTTAGTTAGATACTACTGCTCTGTTGGAGCTGGGAGCACACGCATTTAGTTAGATGCTACTGCTCTGTTGGAGCTGGGAACACAAGCATTTAGTTAGATACTACTGCTCTGTTGGAGCTGGGAACACAAGCATTTGGTTCGATACTACTGCTCTGTTGGAGCTGGGAGCACAAGCATTTAGTTAGATACTACTGCTCTGTTGGAGCTGGGAACACAAGCATTTAGTTAGATACTACTGCTCTGTTGGAGCATTTCACTACACCCGCAATAACATCTGCTAAATACAGTCGAAGTGGGAAGTTTACATACACCTTAGCCAAATACATTTTAACTCCGTTTTTCACAATTCCTGACATTTAATCCTAGTAATAATTCCCTGTCATAGGTCAGTTAGGATCACCACTTTATTTTAAGAATGTGAAATGTCATAATAATAGTAGAGATTTAAGCTTTTATTTCTTTCATCACATTCCCAGTGGGTCAGACGTTTACATACACTCATTTAGTATTTGATGGCATTGCCTTAAAATTGTTTAACTTGGGTCAAACTTTTCGGGTAGCCTTCCACAAGCTTCCCACAATAAGTTGGGTGAATTTTGCCTCATTCCTCCTGACAGAGCTGGTGTAACTGAGTCAGGTTTGTAGGCCTCATTGCTCGCACACACTTTTTCAGTTCTGCCCAAAAAATTTCCTATTGGATTGAGGTCAGGGCTTTGTGATGGCCACTCCAATACCTTGACTTTGTCGTCCTTAAGCCATTTTGCCACAACTTTGGTAGTATGCTTGGGGTCATTGTCCATTTGGAAGACCAATTTGCGACCAAGCTTTAACTTCTTGACTGATGTCTTGAGATGTTGCTTCAATATATCCACCTAATTTTCCTCTCTTTTGTGAAGTGCACCAGTCCCTCCTGCAGCAAAGCACCCCCACAACATGATGCTGCCACCCCCGTGCTTCACGGTTGGGATGGTGTTCTTCGGCTTGCAAGCCTCCCCCTTTTTCCTCCAAACATAACAATGGTTATTATGGCCAAACAATTCTATTTTTGTTTCATCAGACCAGAGGACATTTCTCCAAAAAGGACGATCTTTGTCCCCATGTGCAGTTGCAAACCATAGTCTGGCTTTTTCATGGCGGTTTTGGAGGAGTGGCTACTTACTTGCTGAGCGGCCTTTCAGGTTATGTTGATATAGGACTTGTTTTACTGTGGATATAGATTCTTTTGCACCTGTTTGCTCCAGCATCTTCACAGGGTCCTTCACTGTTGTTCTGGGATTGATTTGCACTTTTTACACCAAAGTACGTTCATCTCTAGGAGACAGAACGCGTCTCCTTCCTGAGCGGTATGACGGCTGTGTGGTCCCATGGTGTTTATACTTGCGTACTATTGTTTGTACAGATGAACGTGGTACCTTCAGGCGTTTGGAAATTGCTCCCAAGGATGAACCAGACTTGTGGAGGTCTACAATTTTTTTTCTGAGGTCTTGGCTGATTTCTTTTGATTTTCCCATGATGTCAAGCAAAGAGGCACTGAGTTTGGCACTGAGTTTGGGCCTTGAAATTCATCCACAGGTACACCTCCAATTGACTCAAATTATGTCAATTAGCCTAACAGAAGCTTCTAAAGCCATGACATCATTTTCTGGAATTTTCCAAGCTGTTTAAAGGCACAGTCAACTTAGTGTATGTAAGCTTCTGACCCACTGGAATTGTGATACAGTGAATTATAAGTGAAATAATCTGTCTGTAAATAATTGTTGGAAAAATGTATTGTGTCATGCAGAAAGTAGATGTCCTAACTTGCCAAAACTATAGTTTGTTAAAATTTGTGGAATGGTTGAAAAACAAGTTTTAATGACTCCAACCTAAGTGTATGTAAACTTCCGACTTCAACTGTATGTCTATGTGACAAATACATTTTGATTTGATTTTAAATAGGCCTTTATATTGTGTGTGTGTGTGTGTGTGTGTGTGTGAATGCAGAATGGTTATTGAGCGAGGTAAATAAATAACTGTCTGTTTAATTATTACACACACACACAGCCCTCACCATGTGTGTAGTGGGGTCCTCTGACGGTGGCAGTGTGGTAGTGTTGGACGGCATGGCGATGCTTGGTAACCGATTAAAATATTAAAACTCTCTCCGTAGTAACCAGGTGAGTCCCCCTTTAGTCCCCTCCTGACAACGAGAAAAACACAAAAACTTAATTTAATATAAACAGAATCTAAGACACACACACCAGAATGAACATGACTGTCTGTGTGTCTTTCTCTCTGTCTGTTAACAGATTATCTATTTAGAGATGAGTACAGGATATGACATCTTCACAGAGCTCACATCCATCTGACAACAGAACATACCATACTATGCAGTGTGTGTGTGTGTGTGCGCGCACCACCTTAACTCAAAGTCAACTCACCACAGGGACAAAGACAGTTTCTGTAGGTCATACTCTGTATAGAATTGTATGTGCTGTTTAAATTCTACTCTGTATAGGAATGTATGTGCTGTTTTAATTCTACTCTGTATAGGAATGTATGTGCTGTTTTAATTCTACTCTGTATAGTATGGTATGTGCTGTTTTAATTCTACTCTGTATAGGAATGTATGTGCTGTTTTAATTCTACTCTGTATAGTATGGAATGTGCTGTTTTAATTCTACTCTGTATAGGAATGTATGTGCTGTTTTAATTCTACTCTATATAGTATGGTATGTGCTGTTTTAATTCTACTCTGTATAGGAATGTATGTGCTGTTTTAATTCTACTCTGTATAGTATGGTATGTGCTGTTTTAATTCTACTCTGTATAGTATGGTATGTGCTGTTTTAATTCTACTCTGTATAGGAATGTATGTGCTGTTTTAATTCTACTCTGTATAGTATGGTATGTGCTGTTTTAATTCTACTCTGTATAGGAATGTATGTGCTGTTTTAATTCTACTCTATATAGTATGGTATGTGCTGTTTTAATTCTACTCTGTATAGTATGGTATGTGCTGTTTTAATTCTACTCTGTATAGTATGGTATGTGCTGTTTTATTTCTACTCTGTATAGTATGGTATGTGCTGTTTTAATTCTACTCTGTATAGTATGGTATGTGCTGTTTTAATTCTACTCTGTATAGTATGGTATGTGCTGTTTTAATTCTACTCTGTATAGTATGGTATGTGCTGTTTTAATTCTACTCTGTATAGGAATGTATGTGCTGTTTTAATTCTACTCTATATAGTATGGTATGTGCTGTTTTAATTCTACTCTGTATAGTATGGTATGTGCTGTTTTAATTCTACTCTGTATAGTATGGTATGTGCTGTTTTATTTCTACTCTGTATAGTATGGTATGTGCTGTTTTAATTCTACTCTGTATAGTATGGTATGTGCTGTTTTAATTCTACTCTGTATAGTATGGTATGTGCTGTTTTAATTCTACTCTGTATAGTATAGTATGTGCTGTTTTAATTCTACTCTGTATAGTATGGTATGTGCTGTTTTAATTCTACTCTATATAGTATGGTATGTGCTGTTTTAATTCTACTCTGTATAGTATGGTATGTGCTGTTTTAATTATACTCTGTATAGTATGGTATGTGCTGTTTTAATTCTACTCTGTATAGTATGGTATGTGCTGTTATAATTATACTCTGTATAGTATGGTATGTGCTGTTTTAATTCTACTCTGTATAGTATAGTATGTGCTGTTTTAATTCTACTCTGTATAGTATGGTATGTGCTGTTTTAATTCTACTCTGTATAGTATGGTATGTGCTGTTTTAATTCTACTCTGTATAGTATTTTGTGTGTGCTGTTTTAATTCTACTCTGTATAGTATAGTATGGTATGTGCTGTTTTAATTCTACTCTGTATAGTATGGTATGTGCTGTTTTAATTAATTCTACTCTGTATAGTATGGTACGTGCTGTTTTAATTCTACTCTGTATAGTATGGTATGTGATGTTTTAATTCTACTCTGTATAGTATGGTATGTGCTGTTTTAATTCCACTCTGTATAGTATGGTATGTGCTGTTTTAATTCTACTCTTTATAGTATGGTATGTGATGTTTTAATTCTACTCTGTATAGTATGGTATGTGCTGTTTTAATTCTACTCTGTATAGTATGGTATGTGCTGTTTTAATTCTACTCTTTATAGTATGGTATGTGTTGTTTTAATTCTACTCTGTATAGTATGGTATGTGCTGTTTTAATTCTACTCTGTATAGTATGGTATGTGCTGTTTTAATTCTACTCCGTATAGTATGGTATGTGCTGTTTTAATTCTACTCTGTATAGTATGGTATGTGCTGTTTTAATTCTACTCTGTATAGTATGGTATGTGCTGTTTTAATTCTACTCTGTATAGTATAGAATGGTATGTGCTGTTTTAATTCTACTCTGTATAGTATAGTATGGTATGTGCTGTATAGTATGGTACGTGCTGTTTTAATTCTACTCTGTATAGTATGGTATGTGCTGTTTTAATTCTACTCTGTATAGTATGGTATGTGCTGTTTTAATTAATTCTACTCTGTATAGTATAGTATGGTATGTGCTGTTTTAATTCTACTCTGTATAGTATGGTATGTGCTGTTTTTAATTAATTCTACTCTGTATAGTATGGTATGTGCTGTTTTAATTCTACTCTGTATAGTATGGTATGTGCTGTTTTAATTCTACTCTGTATAGTATGGTATGTGCTGTTTTAATTCTACTCTGTATAGTATGGTATGTGCTGTTTTTAATTCTACTCTGTATAGTATGGTATGTGCTGTTTTAATTCTACTCTGTATAGTATGGTATGTGCTGTTTTAATTCTACTCTGTATAGTATGGTATGTGCTGTTTAATTCTACTCTGTATAGTATGGTATGTGCTGTTTTAATTCTACTCTGTATAGTATGGTATGTGCTGTAATTCTACTCTGTATAGTATGGTATGTGCTGTTTTAATTCGTATAGTATGTTTAATTCTACTGTGTTTAATTCTACTCTGTATAGTATGGTACTGTTTTAATGTAGTATGCTGTTTTAATTCTACTCTGTATAGTATGGTATGTGCTGTTTTAATTCTACTCTGTATAGTATGGTATGTGCTGTTTTAATTCTACTCTGTATAGTATAGTATGGTATGTGCTGTTTTAATTCTACTCTGTATAGTATGGTATGTGCTGTGTTAATTCTACTCTGTATAGTATGGTATGTGCTGTTTTAATTTGACTGTATAGTATGGTATGTGCTGTTTAATTCTACTCTGTATAGTATGGTATGTGCTGTTTTAATTCTACTCTGTATAGTATGGTATGTGCTGTTTTAATTCTACTCTGTATAGTATGGTATGTGCTGTTTTAATTCTACTCTGTATAGTATGGTATGTGCTGTTTTAATTCTACTCTGTATAGTATAGTATGGTATGTGCTGTTTTAATTCTACTCTGTATAGTATGGTATGTGCTGTTTTAATTCTACTCTGTATATAGTATGGTATGTGCTGTTTTAATTCTACTCTATATATAGTATGGTATGTGCTGTTTTAATTCTACTCTGTATAGTATGGTATGTGCTGTTTTAATTCTACTCTGTATAGTATAGTATGGTATGTGCTGTTTTAATTCTACTCTGTATAGTATGGTATGTGCTGTTTTTAATTCTACTCTGTATAGTATGGTATGTGCTGTTTTAATTCTACTCTGTATAGTATGGTATGTGCTGTTTAATTCTACTCTGTATAGTATGGTATGTGCTGTTTAATTCTACTCTGTATAGTATGGTATGTGCTGTTTAATTCTACTCTGTATAGTATGGTATGTGCTGTTTTAATTCTACTCTGTATAGTATGGTATGTGCTGTTTTAATTCTACTCTGTATAGTATGGTATGTGCTGTTTTAATTCTACTCTGTATAGTATGGTATGTGCTGTTTTAATTCTACTCTGTATAGTATAGTATGGTATGTGCTGTTTTAATTCTACTCTGTATAGTATGGTATGTGCTGTTTTAATTCTACTCTGTATAGTATGGTATGTGCTGTTTTAATTCTACTCTGTATAGTATGGTATGTGCTGTTTTAATTCTACTCTGTATAGTATGGTATGTGCTGTTTTAATTCTACTCTGTATAGTATAGTATGGTATGTGCTGTTTTAATTCTACTCTGTATAGTATAGATGTATAGTATGTGCTGTTTTAATTCTACTCTGTGTAGTATAGTATGGTATGTGCTGTTTAATTCTACTCTGTATAGTATAGTATGGTATGTGCTGTTTTAATTCTACTCTGTATAGTATGGTATGTGCTGTTTAATTCTACTCTGTATAGTAATCTCACTCTGTATAGTATGGTATGTGCTGTATTTTAATTCTCTGTATAGTATGGTATGTGCTGTTTTAATTCTACTCTGTATAGTATGGTATGTGCTGTTTTAATTCTACTCTGTATAGTATGGTATGTGCTGTTTTAATTCTACTCTGTATAGTATGGTATGTGCTGTTTTAATTCTACTCTGTATAGTATGGTATGTGCTGTTTTAATTCTACTCTGTATAGTATGGTATGTGCTGTTTTAATTCTACTCTGTATAGTATAGTATGGTATGCTGTTTTAATTCTACTCTGTATAGTATGGTATGTGCTGTTTTAATTCTACTCTGTATAGTATGGTATGTGCTGTTTTAATTCTACTCTGTATAGTATGGTATGTGCTGTTTTAATTCTACTCTGTATAGTATGGTATGTGCTGTTTTAATTCTACTCTGTATAGTATGGTATGTGCTGTTTTAATTCTACTCTGTATAGTATGGTATGTGCTGTTTTAATTCTACTCTGTATAGTATGGTATGTGCTGTTTTAATTCTACTCTGTATAGTATGGTATGTGCTGTTTTAATTCTACTCTGTATAGTATGGTATGTGCTGTTTTAATTCTACTCTGTATAGTATTTTGTGTGTGCTGTTTTAATTCTACTCTGTATAGTATAGTATGGTATGTGCTGTTTTAATTCTACTCTGTATAGTATGGTATGTGCTGTTTTAATTAATTCTACTCTGTATAGTATGGTATGTGATGTTTTAATTCTACTCTGTATAGTATGGTATGTGCTGTTTTAATTCCACTCTGTATAGTATGGTATGTGCTGTTTTAATTCTACTCTGTATAGTATGGTATGTGCTGTTTTAATTCTACTCTGTATAGTATGGTATGTGCTGTTTTAATTCTACTCTGTATATGGTATATGCTGTTTTAATTCTACTCTGTATAGTATGGTATGTGCTGTTCTAGTATAGTATTGTGCTGTAATTCTACTCTGTATAGTATGGTATGTGCTGTTTTAATTCTACTCTGTATAGTATGGTATGTGCTGTTTTAATTCTACTCTGTATAGTATGGTATGTGCTGTTTAATTCTACTCTGTATAGTATAGTATGGTATGTGCTGTTTTAATTCTACTCTGTATAGTATGGTATGTGCTGTTTTAATTCTACTCTGTATAGTATGGTATGTGCTGTTTTAATTCTACTCTGTATAGTATGGTATGTGCTGTTTAATTCTACTCTGTATAGTATAGTATGGTATGTGCTGTTTTAATTTATATAGTACATGTGCTGTTTTAATTCTACTCTGTATAGTATAGTATGGTATGTGCTGTTTTAATTCTACTCTGTATAGTATGGTATGTGCTGTTTTAATTAATTCTACTCTGTATAGTATGCTGTACTCTGTATAGTATGGTATGTGCTGTTTTAATTCTACTCTGTATAGTATATAGAATGGTATGTGCTGTTTTAATTCTACTCTGTATAGTATAGTATGGTATGTGCTGTTTTAATTCTACTCTGTATAGTATGGTATGTGCTGTTTTAATTCTACTCTGTATAGTATGGTATGTGCTGTTTTAATTCTACTCTGTATAGTATGGTATGTGCTGTTTTAATTCTACTCTGTATAGTATAGTATGGTATGTGCTGTTTAATTCTACTCTGTATAGTATGGTATGTGCTGTTTTAATTCTACTCTGTATAGTATGGTATGTGCTGTTTTAATTCTACTCTAGTATAGTATGGTATGTGCTGTATAGTATGGTATGTGCTGTTTTAATTCTACTCTGTATAGTATGGTATGTGCTGTTTTAATTCTACTCTGTATAGTATGGTATGTGCTGTTTTAATTCTACTCTGTATAGTATGGTATGTGCTGTTTTAATTCTACTCTGTATAGTATGGTATGTGCTGTTTTAATTCTACTCTGTATAGTATGGTATGTGCTGTTTTAATTCTACTCTGTATAGTATGGTATGTGCTGTTATAATTCTACTCTGTATAGTATAGTATGGTATGTGCTGTTTTAATTCTACTCTGTATAGTATGGTATGTGCTGTTTTTCATTCTACTCTGTATAGTATGGTATATGCTGTTTTAATTCTACTCTGTATAGTATGGTATGTGCTGTTTTAATTCTACTCTGTATAGTATTTTGTGTGTGCTGTTTTAATTCTACTCTGCATAGTATAGTATGGTATGTGCTTTTTTAATTCTACTCTGTATAGTATGGTATGTGCTGTTTTAATTAATTCTACTCTGTATAGTATGGTACTTGCTGTTTTAATTCTACTCTGTATAGTATGGTATGTGATGTTTTAATTCTACTCTGTATAGTATGGTATGTGCTGTTTTAATTCTACTCTTTATAGTATGGTATGTGCTGTTTTAATTCTACTCTGTATAGTATGGTATGTGCTGTTTTAATTCTACTCTGTATAGTATGGTATGTGCTGTTTTAATTCTACTCTTTATAGTATGGTATGTGTTGTTTTAATTCTACTCTGTATAGTATGGTATGTGCTGTTTTAATTCTACTATGTATAGTATGGTATGTGCTGTTTTAATTCTACTCTGTATAGTATGGTATGTGCTGTTTTAATTCTACTCTGTATAGTATGGTATGTGCTGTTTTAATTCTACTCTGTATAGTATGGTATGTGCTGTTTTAATTCTACTCTGTATAGTATAGAATGGTATGTGCTGTTTTAATTCTACTCTGTATAGTATAGTATAGTATGGTATGTGCTGTTTTAATTCTACTCTGTATAGTATAGTATGGTATGTGCTGTATAGTATGGTATGTGCTGTTTTAATTCTACTCTGTATAGTATGGTATGTGCTGTTTTAATTTTACTCTGTATAGTATAGTATGGTATGTGCTGTTTTAATTCTACTCTGTATAGTATAGTATGGTATGTGCTGTTTTAATTCTACTCTGTATAGTATAGTATGGTATGTGCTGTATAGTATGGTACGTGCTGTTTTAATTCTACTCTGTATAGTATGGTATGTGATGTTTTAATTCTACTATGTATAGTATGGTATGTGCTGTTTTAATTCTACTCTGTATAGTATGGTATGTGCTGTTTCAATTATACTCTGTATAGTAATGTATGTGCTGTTTTAATTCTACTCTGTATATTATGGTATGTGCTGTTTTAATTCTACTCTGTATAGTATGGTATGTGCTGTTATAATTCTACTCTGTATAGTATAGTATGGTATGTGCTGTTTTAATTCTACTCTGTATAGTATGGTATGTGCTGTTTTAATTCTACTCTGTATAGTATGGTATGTGCTGTTTTAATTCTACTCTGTATAGTATGGTATGTGCTGTTTTAATTCTACTCTTTATAGTATGGTATGTGTTGTTTTAATTCTACTCTGTATAGTATGGTATGTGCTGTTTTAATTCTACTCTGTATAGTATGGTATGTGCTGTTTTAATTCTACTCTGTATAGTATGGTATGTGCTGTTTTAATTCTACTCTGTATAGTATGGTATGTGCTGTTTTAATTCTACTCTGTATAGTATGGTATGTGCTGTTTTAATTCTACTCTGTATAGTATAGAATGGTATGTGCTGTTTTAATTCTACTCTGTATAGTATAGTATGGTATGTGCTGTTTTAATTCTACTCTGTATAGTATAGTATGGTATGTGTTTAATTCTACTCTGTATAGTATAGTATGTGCTGTTTTAATTCTACTCTGTATAGTATAGTATGGTATGTGCTGTTTTAATTCTACTCTGTATAGTATGGTATGTGCTGTTTTAATTAATTCTACTCTGTATAGTATGGTACGTGCTGTTTTAATTCTACTCTGTATAGTATGGTATGTGATGTTTTAATTCTACTCTGTATAGTATGGTATGTGCTGTTTTAATTCTACTCTGTATAGTATGGTATGTGCTGTTTTAATTCTACTCTGTATAGTATGGTATGTGCTGTTTTAATTCTACTCTGTATAGAATAGAATGGTATGTGCTGTTTTAATTCTACTCTGTGTAGTATAGTATGGTATGTGCTGTTTTAATTCTACTCTGTATAGTATAGTATGGTATGTGCTGTATAGTATGGTACGTGCTGTTTTAATTCTACTCTGTATAGTATGGTATGTGATGTTTTAATTCTACTCTGTATAGTATGGTATGTGCTGTTTTAATTCTACTCTGTATAGTATGGTATGAGCTGTTTTAAATCTACTCTGTATAGTATGGTATGTGCTGTTTTAATTCTACTCTGTATAGTATGGTATGTGCTGTTTTAATTCTACTCTGTATAGTATGGTATGTGCTGTTTTTCATTCTACTCTGTATAGTATGGTATATGCTGTTTTAATTCTACTCTGTATAGTATGGTATGTGCTGTTTTAATTCTACTCTGTATAGTATTTTGTGTGTGCTGTTTTAATTCTACTCTGCATAGTATAGTATGGTATGTGCTGTTTTAATTCTACTCTGTATAGTATAGTATGGTATGTGCTGTATAGTATGGTACGTGCTGTTTTAATTCTACTCTGTATAGTATGGTATGTGATGTTTTAATTCTACTCTGTATAGTATGGTATGTGCTGTTTTAATTCTACTCTGTATAGTATGGTATGAGCTGTTTTAATTCTACTCTGTATAGTATGGTATGTGCTGTTTTAATTCTACTCTGTATAGTATGGTATGTGCTGTTTTAATTCTACTCTGTATAGTATGGTATGTGCTGTTTTTCATTCTACTCTGTATAGTATGGTATATGCTGTTTTAATTCTACTCTGTATAGTATGGTATGTGCTGTTTTAATTCTACTCTGTATAGTATTTTGTGTATGCTGTTTTAATTCTACTCTGCATAGTATAGTATGGTATGTGCTGTTTTAATTCTACTCTGTATAGTATGGTATGTGCTGTTTTAATTAATTCTACTCTGTATAGTATGGTACTTGCTGTTTTAATTCTACTCTGTATAGTATGGTATGTGATGTTTTAATTCTACTCTGTATAGTATGGTATGTGCTGTTTTAATTCTACTCTTTATAGTATGGTATGTGCTGTTTTAATTCTACTCTGTATAGTATGGTATGTGCTGTTTTAATTCTACTCTGTATAGTATGGTATGTGCTGTTTTAATTCTACTCTTTATAGTATGGTATGTGTTGTTTTAATTCTACTCTGTATAGTATGGTATGTGCTGTTTTAATTCTACTATGTATAGTATGGTATGTGCTGTTTTAATTCTACTCTGTATAGTATGGTATGTGCTGTTTTAATTCTACTCTGTATAGTATGGTATGTGCTGTTTTAATTCTACTCTGTATAGTATGGTATGTGCTGTTTTAATTCTACTCTGTATAGTATAGAATGGTATGTGCTGTTTTAATTCTACTCTGTATAGTATAGTATAGTATGGTATGTGCTGTTTTAATTCTACTCTGTATAGTATAGTATGGTATGTGCTGTATAGTATGGTACGTGCTGTTTTAATTCTACTCTGTATAGTATGGTATGTGCTGTTTTAATTCTACTCTGTATAGTATGGTATGTGCTGTTTTAATTAATTCTACTCTGTATAGTATGGTACGTGCTGTTTTAATTCTACTCTGTATAGTATGGTATGTGATGTTTTAATTCTACTCTGTATAGTATGGTATGTGCTGTTTTAATTCTACTCTGTATAGTATGGTATGTGCTGTTTTAATTCTACTCTGTATAGTATGGTATGTGCTGTTTTAATTCTACTCTGTATAGTATGGTATGTGCTGTTTTAATTCTACTCTGTATAGTATGGTATGTGCTGTTTTAATTCTACTCTGTATAGTATGGTATGTGCTGTTTTAATTCTACTCTGTATAGTATGGTATGTGCTGTTTTAATTCTACTCTGTATAGTATAGAATGGTATGTGCTGTTTTAATTCTACTCTGTGTAGTATAGTATGGTATGTGCTGTTTTAATTCTACTGTGTATAGTATAGTATGGTATGTGCTGTATAGTATGGTACGTGCTGTTTTAATTCTACTCTGTATAGTATGGTATGTGATGTTTTAATTCTACTCTGTATAGTATGGTATGTGCTGTTTTAATTCTACTCTGTATAGTATGGTATGTGCTGTTTTAATTCTACTCTGTATAGTATGGTATGTGCTGTTTTAATTCTACTCTGTATAGTATGGTATGTGCTGTTTTAATTCTACTCTGTATAGTATGGTATGTGCTGTTTTAATTCTACTCTGTATAGTATGGTATGTGCTGTTTTAATTCTACTCTGTATAGTATAGTATGGTATGTGCTGTTTTAATTCTACTCTGTATAGTATGGTATGTGCTGTTTTAATTATACTCTGTATAGTATAGTATAGTATGGTATGTGCTGTTTTAATTCTACTCTGTATAGTATGGTATGTGCTGTTTTAATTCTACTCTGTATAGTATGGTACGTGCTGTGTTAATTCTACTCTGTATAGTATGGTATGTGCTGTTTTAAATCTATTCTACTCTGTATAGTATAGTATAGTATAGTATGGTATGTGCTGTTTTAATTCTACTCTGTATAGTATGGTATGTGCTGTTTTAATTCTACTCTGTATAGTATGGTACGTGCTGTGTTAATTCTACTCTGTATAGTATGGTATGTGCTGTTTTAATTGTATTCTACTCTGTATAGTATAGTATGGTATGTGCTGTTTTAATTCTACTCTGTATAGTATGGTATGTGATGTTTTAATTCTACTCTGTATAGTATGGTATGTGCTGTTTTAATTCTACTCTGTATAGTATGGTATGTGCTGTTTTAATTCTACTCTGTATAGTATGGTATGTGTTGTTTTAATTCTACTCTGTATAGTATGGTATGTGCTGTTTTAATTCTACTCTGTATAGTATGGTATGTGCTGTTTTAATTCTACTCTGTATAGTATGGTATGTGCTGTTTTAATTCTACTCTGTATAGTATGGTATGTGCTGTTTTAATTCTACTCTGTATAGTATGGTATGTGCTGTTTTAATTCTACTCTGTATAGTATAGAATGGTATGTGCTGTTTTAATTCTACTCTGTATAGTATAGTATGGTATGTGCTGTTTTAATTCTACTCTGTATAGTATGGTACGTGCTGTTTTAATTCTACTCTGTATAGTATAGTATGGTATGTGCTGTTTTAATTCTACTCTGTATAGTATGGTATGTGCTGTTTTAATTAATTCTACTCTGTATAGTATGGTACGTGCTGTTTTAATTCTACTCTGTATAGTATGGTATGTGCTGTTTTAATTCTACTCTGTATAGTATGGTATGTGCTGTTTTAATTCTACTCTGTATAGTATGGTATGTGCTGTTTTAATTCTACTCTGTATAGTATGGTATGTGCTGTTTTAATTCTACTCTGTATAGTATAGAATGGTATGTGCTGTTTTAATTCTACTCTGTGTAGTATAGTATGGTATGTGCTGTTTTAATTCTACTCTGTATAGTATAGTATGGTATGTGCTGTATAGTATGGTACGTGCTGTTTTAATTCTACTCTGTATAGTATGGTATGTGATGTTTTAATTCTACTCTGTATAGTATGGTATGTGCTGTTTTAATTCTACTCTGTATAGTATGGTATGAGCTGTTTTAATTCTACTCTGTATAGTATGGTATGTGCTGTTTTAATTCTACTCTGTATAGTATGGTATGTGCTGTTTTAATTCTACTCTGTATAGTATGGTATGTGCTGTTTTAATTCTACTCTGTATAGTATGGTATGTGCTGTTTTAATTCTACTCTGTATAGTATGGTATGTGCTGTTTTAATTCTACTCTGTATAGTATGGTATGTGCTGTTTTAATTCTACTCTGTATAGTATGGTATGTGCTGTTTTAATTCTACTCTGTATAGTATGGTATGTGCTGTTTTAATTCTACTCTGTATAGTATAGTATGTGCTGTTTTAATTCTACTCTGTATAGTATGGTATGTGCTGTTTTAATTCTACTCTATATAGTATGGTATGTGCTGTTTTAATTCTACTCTGTATAGTATGGTATGTGCTGTTTTAATTCTACTCTGTATAGTATGGTATGTGCTGTTTTAATTCTACTCTGTATAGTATGGTATGTGCTGTTTTAATTCTACTCTGTATAGTATAGTATGGTATGTGCTGTTTTAATTCTACTCTGTATAGTATGGTATGTGCTGTTTTAATTCTACTCTGTATAGTATGGTATGTGCTGTTTTAATTCTACTCTGTATAGTATGGTATGTGCTGTTTTAATTCTACTCTGTATAGTATGGTATGTGCTGTTTTAATTCTACTCTGTATAGTATAGTATGGTATGTGCTGTTTTAATTCTACTCTGTATAGTATGGTATGTGCTGTTTTAATTAATTCTACTCTGTATAGTATGGTATGTGATGTTTTAATTCTACTCTGTATAGTATGGTATGTGCTGTTTTAATTCTACTCTGTATAGTATGGTATGTGCTGTTTTAATTCTACTCTGTATAGTATGGTATGTGCTGTTTTAATTCTACTCTGTATAGTATGGTATGTGCTGTTTTAATTCTACTCTGTATAGTATAGTATGGTATGTGCTGTTTTAATTCTACTCTGTATAGTATAGTATGGTATGTGCTGTTTTAATTCTACTCTGTATAGTATAGTATGTGCTGTTTTAATTCTACTCTGTATAGTATAGTATGGTATGTGCTGTTTTAATTCTACTCTGTATAGTATGGTATGTGCTGTTTTAATTTACTCTGTATAGTATGGTATGTGCTGTTTTAATTCTACTCTGTATAGTATGGTATGTGCTGTTTTAATTCTACTCTGTATAGTATGGTATGTGCTGTTTTAATTCTACTCTGTATAGTATGGTATGTGCTGTTTTAATTCTACTCTGTATAGTATGGTATGTGCTGTTTTAATTCTACTCTGTATAGTATGGTATGTGCTGTTTTAATTCTACTCTGTATAGTATAGAATGGTATGTGCTGTTTTAATTCTACTCTGTATAGTATAGTATGGTATGTGCTGTTTTAATTCTACTCTGTATAGTATAGTATGGTATGTGCTGTTTTAATTCTACTCTGTATAGTATGGTATGTGCTGTTTTAATTCTACTCTGTATAGTATGGTATGTGATGTTTTAATTCTACTCTGTATAGTATAGTATGGTATGTGCTGTGTTTAATTCTACTCTGTATAGTATGGTATGTGCTGTTTTAATTCTACTCTGTATAGTATGGTATGTGCTGTTTTAATTCTACTCTGTATAGTATGGTATGTGCTGTTTTAATTCTACTCTGTATAGTATGGTATGTGCTGTTTTAATTCTACTCTGTATAGTATAGTATGGTATGTGCTGTTTTAATTCTACTCTGTATAGTATTGTATGTGCTGTTTTTAATTCTACTCTGTATAGTATGGTATATGCTGTTTTTAATTCTACTCTGTATAGTATGGTATGTGCTGTTTTAATTCTACTCTGTATAGTATTATTGTGTGTGCTGTTTTAATTCTACTCTGCATAGTATAGTATGGTATGTGCTGTTTTAATTCTACTCTGTATAGTATTGTATGTGCTGTTTTAATTAATTCTACTCTGTATAGTATGGTACGTGCTGTTTTAATTCTACTCTGTATAGTATGGTATGTGATGTTTTAATTCTACTCTGTATAGTATGGTATGTGCTGTTTTAATTCTACTCTGTATAGTATGGTATGTGCTGTTTTTAATTCTACTCTGTATAGTATGGTATGTGCTGTTTTAATTCTACTCTGTATAGTATGGTATGTGCTGTTTTAATTCTACTCTGTATAGTATGGTATGTGCTGTTTTAATTCTACTCTGTATAGTATGGTATGTGCTGTTTTAATTCTACTCTGTATAGTATGGTATGTGCTGTTTTAATTCTACTCTGTATAGTATGGTATGTGCTGTTTTAATTCTACTCTGTATAGTATGGTATGTGCTGTTTTAATTCTACTCTGTATAGTATGGTATGTGCTGTTTTAATTCTACTCTGTATAGTATGGTATGTGCTGTTTTAATTATACTCTGTATAGTATAGTATAGTATGGTATGTGCTGTTTTAATTCTACTCTGTATAGTATGGTATGTGCTGTTTTTAATTCTACTCTGTATAGTATGGTATGTGCTGTTTTAATTCTACTCTGTATAGTATGGTATGTGCTGTTTTAATTCTACTCTGTATAGTATAGTATGGTATGTGCTGTTTTAATTCTACTCTGTATAGTATAGTATGGTATGTGCTGTTTTAATTCTAATCTGTATAGTATAGTATGGTATGTGCTGTTTTTAATTCTACTCTGTATAGTATGGTACGTGCTGTTTTAATTCTACTCTGTATAGTATGGTATGTGATGTTTTAATTCTACTCTGTATAGTATGGTATGTGCTGTTTTAATTCTACTCTGTATAGTATGGTATGTGCTGTTTTAATTCTACTCTGTATAGTATGGTATGTGCTGTTTTAATTCTACTCTGTATAGTATAGTATGGTATGTGCTGTTTTAATTCTACTCTGTATAGTATGGTATGTGCTGTTTTAATTCTACTCTGTATAGTATAGTATGGTATGTGCTGTTTTAATTCTACTCTGTATAGTATGGTATGTGCTGTTTTAATTCTACTCTGTATAGTATGGTATGTGCTGTTTTAATTCTACTCTGTATAGTATGGTATGTGCTGTTTTAATTCTACTCTGTATAGTATGGTATGTGCTGTTTTAATTCTACTCTGTATAGTATGGTATGTGCTGTTTTAATTCTACTCTGTATAGTATGGTATGTGCTGTTTTAATTCTACTCTGTATAGTATGGTATGTGCTGTTTTAATTCTACTCTGTATAGTATGGTATGTGCTGTTTTAATTCTACTCTGTATAGTATGGTATGTGCTGTTTTAATTCTACTCTGTATAGTAGTATGGTATGTGCTGTTTTAATTCTACTCTGTATAGTATAGTATGGTATGTGCTGTTTTAATTCTACTCTGTATAGTATAGTATGTGCTGTTTTAATTCTACTCTGTATAGTATGGTATGTGCTGTTTTAATTCTACTCTGTATAGTATAGTATGGTATGTGCTGTTTTAATTCTACTCTGTATAGTATTGTATGTGCTGTTTTAATTAATTCTACTCTGTATAGTATGGTACGTGCTGTTTTAATTCTACTCTGTATAGTATGGTATGTGATGTTTTAATTCTACTCTGTATAGTATGGTATGTGCTGTTTTAATTCTACTCTGTATAGTATGGTATGTGCTGTTTTAATTCTACTCTGTATAGTATGGTATGTGCTGTTTTAATTCTACTCTGTATAGTAATAGAATGGTATGTGCTGTTTTAATTCTTACTCTGTGTAGTATAGTATGGTATGTGCTGTTTTAATTCTACTCTGTATAGTATAGTATGGTATGTGTTTAATTCTACTCTGTATAGTATGGTACGTGCTGTTTTAATTCTACTCTGTATAGTATGGTATGTGATGTTTTAATTCTACTCTGTATAGTATGGTATGTGCTGTTTTAATTCTACTCTGTATAGTATGGTATGTGCTGTTTTAATTCTACTCTGTATAGTATGGTATGTGCTGTTTTAATTCTACTCTGTATAGTATGGTATGTGCTGTTTTAATTCTACTCTGTATAGTATGGTATGTGCTGTTTTAATTCTACTCTGTATAGTATGGTATGTGCTGTTTTAATTCTACTCTGTATAGTATGGTATGTGCTGTTTTAATTAATCTCTACTCTGTATAGTATGGTATGTGCTGTTTTAATTCTACTCTGCATAGTATAGTATGGTATGTGCTGTTTTAATTCTACTCTGTATAGTATAGTATGTACTGTTTTAATTCTACTCTGTATAGTATGGTATGTGCTGTTTTAATTCTACTCTGTATAGTATGGTATGTGATGTTTTAATTCTACTCTGTATAGTATGGTATGTGCTGTTTTAATTCTACTCTGTATAGTATGGTATGTGCTGTTTTAATTCTACTCTGTATAGTATGGTATGTGCTGTTTTAATTCTACTCTGTATAGTATGGTATGTGCTGTTTTAATTCTACTCTGTATAGTATGGTATGTGCTGTTTTTAATTCTACTCTGTATAGTATGGTATGTGCTGTTTTAATTCTACTCTGTATAGTATGGTATGTGCTGTTTTAATTCTACTCTGTATAGTATGGTATGTATGCTGTTTTAATTCTACCTCTGTATAGTATAGTATGGTATGTGCTGTTTTAATTCTACTCTGTATAGTATGGTATGTGCTGTTTAATTAATTCTACTCTGTATAGTATGGTATGTGCTGTTTTAATTCTACTCTGTATAGTATAGTATGTGATGTGCTGTTTTAATTCTACTCTGTATAGTATGGTATGTGCTGTTTTAATTCTACTCTGTATAGTATGGTATGTGCTGTTTTAATTCTACTCTGTATAGTATGGTATGTGCTGTTTTAATTCTACTCTGTATAGTATGGTATGTGCTGTTTTAATTCTACTCTGTATAGTATGGTATGTGCTGTTTTAATTCTACTCTGTATAGTATGGTATGTGCTGTTTTAATTCTACTCTGTATAGTATAGTATGGTATGTGCTGTTTTAATTCTACTCTGTATAGTATGGTATGTGCTGTTTTAATTCTACTCTGTATAGTATGGTATGTGCTGTTTTAATTCTACTCTGTATAGTATGGTATGTGCTGTTTTAATTCTACTCTGTATAGTATAGAATGGTATGTGCTGTTTTAATTCTACTCTGTATAGTATAGTATAGTATGGTATGTGCTGTTTTAATTCTACTCTGTATAGTATAGTATGGTATGTGCTGTATAGTATGGTACGTGCTGTTTTAATTCTACTCTGTATAGTATGGTATGTGCTGTTTTAATTCTACTCTGTATAGTATGGTATGTGCTGTTTAATTAATTCTACTCTGTATAGTATGGTACGTGCTGTTTTAATTCTACTCTGTATAGTATGGTATGTGATGTTTTAATTCTACTCTGTATAGTATGGTATGTGCTGTTTTAATTCTACTCTTTATAGTATGGTATGTGCTGTTTTAATTCTACTCTGTATAGTATGGTATGTGCTGTTTTAATTCTACTCTGTATAGTATAGTATGGTATGTGCTGTTTTAATTCTACTCTGTATAGTATAGTATGGTATGTGCTGTTTTAATTCTACTCTGTATAGTATAGTATGTGCTGTTTAATTCTACTCTGTATAGTATAGTATGGTATGTGCTGTTTTAATTCTACTCTGTATAGTATGGTATGTGCTGTTTTAATTCTACTCTGTATAGTATGGTATGTGCTGTTTTAATTCTACTCTGTATAGTATGGTATGTGCTGTTTTAATTCTACTCTGTATAGTATGGTATGTGCTGTTTTAATTCTACTCTGTATAGTATGGTATGTGCTGTTTTAATTCTACTCTGTATAGTATGGTATGTGCTGTTTTAATTCTACTCTGTATAGTATAGTATGGTATGTGCTGTTTTAATTCTACTCTGTATAGTATAGTATGGTATGTGCTGTTTTAATTCTACTCTGTATAGTATGGTATGTGCTGTTTTTAATTCTACTCTGTATAGTATGGTAGTATACCTTATGTGTATGTGCTGTTTTAATTCTACCTGTATAGTATGGTATGTGCTGTTTTAATTCTACTCTGTATAGTATGGTATGTGCTGTTTTAATTCTACTCTGTATAGTATGGTATGTGCTGTTTTAATCTATTCTACTCTGTATAGTATGGTATGTGCTGTTTTAATTCTACTCTGTATAGTATGGTATGTGCTGTTTTAATTCTACTCTGTATAGTATGGTATGTGCTGTTTTAATTCTACTCTGTATAGTATGGTATGTGCTGTTTTAATTCTACTCTGTATAGTATGTATAGTATGTATGTGCTGTTTTAATTCTACTCTGTATAGTATGGTATGTGCTGTTTTAATTCTACTCTGTATAGTATAGTATGGTATGTGCTGTTTTAATTCTACTCTGTATAGTATGGTATGTGCTGTTTAATTCTACTCTGTATAGTATGGTATGTGCTGTTTTAATTCTACTCTGTATAGTATGGTATGTGCTGTTTTAATTCTACTCTGTATAGTATGGTATGTGCTGTTTTAATTCTACTCTGTATAGTATAGTATGGTATGCTGTTTTAATTCTACTCTGTATAGTATGGTATGTGCTGTTTTAATTCTACTCTAGTATGGTATGCTGTATACTCTGTATAGTATGGTATGTGCTGTTTAATTCTACTCTGTATAGTATGGTATGTGCTGTTTTAATTCTACTCTGTATAGTATGGTATGTGCTGTTTTAATTCTACTCTGTATAGTATGGTATGTGCTGTTTTAATTCTACTCTGTATAGTATGGTATGTGCTGTTTTAATTCTACTCTGTATAGTATGGTATGTGCTGTTTTAATTCTACTCTGTATAGTATAGTATGGTATGTGCTGTTTTAATTCTACTCTGTATAGTATAGTATGGTATGTGCTGTTTTTTAATTCTACTCTGTATAGTATGGTATGTGCTGTTTTAATTCTACTCTGTATAGTATGGTATGTGCTGTTTTAATTCTACTCTGTATAGTATGGTATGTGCTGTTTAATTCTACTCTGTATAGTATGGTATGTGCTGTTTTTAATTCTACTCTGTATAGTATAGTATGGTATGTGCTGTTTTAATTCTACTCTGTATAGTATGGTATGTGCTGTTTTAATTCTACTCTGTATAGTATGGTATGTGCTGTTTTAATTCTACTCTGTATAGTATGGTATGTGCTGTTTTAAATTCTACTCTGTATAGTATGGTATGTGCTGTTTTAATTCTACTCTGTATAGTATGGTATGTGCTGTTTTAATTCTACTCTGTATAGTATGGTATGTGCTGTTTTAATTCTACTCTGTATAGTATGGTATGTGCTGTTTTAATTCTACTCTGTATAGTATAGTATGTATGTGCTGTTTTAATTCTACTCTGTATAGTATAGTATGGTATGTGCTGTTTTAATTCTACTCTGTATAGTATGGTATGTGCTGTTTTAATTAATTCTACTCTGTATAGTATGGTATGTGCTGTTTTAATTCTACTCTGTATAGTATGGTATGTGCTGTTTTAATTCTACTCTGTATAGTATGGTATGTGCTGTTTTAATTCTACTCTGTATAGTATGGTATGTGCTGTTTAATTCTACTCTGTATAGTATAGTATGGTATGTGCTGTTTTAATTCTACTCTGTATAGTATGGTATGTGCTGTTTTTAATTCTACTCTGTATAGTATGGTATGTGCTGTTTTAATTCTACTCTGTATAGTATGGTATGTGCTGTTTTAATTCTACTCTGTATAGTATGGTATGTGCTGTTTTAATTCTACTCTGTATAGTAGTATAGTATGTGCTGTTTTAATTCTTACTCTGTATAGTATGGTATGTGCTGTTTTAATTCTACTCTGTATAGTATGGTATGTGCTGTTTTTAATTCTACTCTGTATAGTATGGTATGTGCTGTTTTAATTCTACTCTGTATAGTATGGTATGTGCTGTTTAAATACTCTGTATAGTATGGTATGTGCTGTTTTAATTCTACTCTGTATAGTATGGTATGTGCTGCTGTTTTAATTTTACTCTGTATATAGTATGGTATGTGCTGTTTTAATTCTACTCTGTATAGTATAGTATGGTATGTGCTGTTTAATTCTACTCTGTATAGTATAGTATGGTTTTAACTGTATAGTATGGTAGTGTTGTTTTAATTCTACTCTGTATAGTATGGTATGTGCTGTTTTAATTCTACTCTGTATAGTATGGTATGTGCTGTTTTAATTCTACTCTGTATAGTATGTATGTGCTGTTTTAATTCTACTCTGTATAGTAATGGTATGTGCTGTTTTAATTCTACTCTGTATATATAGTATGTATGCTGTTTTAATTCTACTCTGTATAGTATGGTATGTGCTGTTATAATTTACTCTGTATAGTATAGTATATGGTATGTGCTGTTTAATTCTACTCTGTATAGTATGGTATGTGCTGTTTTAATTCTACTCTGTATATAGTATGGTATGTGCTGTTTAATTCTACTCTGTATAGTATGGTATGTGCTGTTTTAATTCTACTCTGTATAGTATGGTATGTGTGCTGTTTTAATTCTACTCTGTATAGTATGGTACGTGCTGTTTTAATTCTACTCTGTATAGTATGGTATGTGCTGTTTTAATTCTACTCTGTATAGTATGGTATGTGATGTTTTAATTCTACTCTGTATAGTATAGTATGGTATGTGCTGTTTTAATTCTACTCTGTATAGTATAGTATGGTATGTGCTGTTTTAATTCTACTCTGTATAGTATAGTATGGTATGTGCTGTTTTAATTCTACTCTGTATAGTATGGTATGTGCTGTTTAATTAATTCTACTCTGTATAGTATGGTATGTGCTGTTTTAATTCTACTCTGTATAGTATGGTATGTGATGTTTTTAATTCTACTCTGTATAGTATGGTATGTGCTGTTTTAATTCTACTCTGTATAGTATGGTATGTGCTGTTTAATTCTACTCTTTATAGTATGGTATGTGCTGTTTTAATTCTACTGTATAGTATGGTATGTGCTGTTTTAATTCTACTCTGTATAGTATGGTATGTGCTGTTTAATTCTACTCTGTATAGTATGGTATGTGCTGTTTTAATTCTACTCTGTATAGTATGGTATGTGGTTTTAATTCTACTCTGTATAGTATGGTATGTGCTGTTTTAATTTTACTCTGTATAGTATAGTATGGTATGTGCTGTTTTAATTCTACTCTAGTATAGTATGGTATGTGCTGTTTTAATTCTACTCTGTATAGTATAGTATGTGCTGTTTTAAATGTCTACTCTGTATAGTATGGTACATGCTGTTTTAATTCTACTCTGTATAGTATGGTATGTGATGTTTTAATTCTACTCTGTATAGTATGGTATGTGCTGTTTTTAATTCTACTCTGTATAGTATGGTATGTGCTGTTTTAATTCTACTCTGTATAGTATGGTATGTGCTGTTTTTAATTCTACTCTGTATAGTATGGTATGGTATGTGCTGTTTTAATTCTACTCTGTATAGTATGGTATGTGCTGTTTTAATTCCTACTCTGTATAGTATAGTATAGTATGGTATGCTGTTTTAATTCTACTCTGTATAGTATGGTATGTGCTGTTTTAATTCTACTCTGTATAGTATGGTATGTGCTGTTTTAATTCTACTCTGTATAGTATGGTATGTGCTGTTTTAATTCTACTCTGTATAGTATGGTATGTGCTGTTTTAATTCTACTCTGTATAGTATGGTATGTGCTGTTTTAATTCTACTCTGTATAGTATGGTATGTGCTGTTTTAATTCTACTCTGTATAGTATGGTATGTGCTGTTTTAATTCTACTCTGTATAGTATAGTATGGTATGTGCTGTTTTTAATTCTACTCTGTATAGTATGGTATGTGCTGTTTTAATTCTACTCTGTATAGTATGGTATGTGCTGTTTTAATTCTACTCTGTATAGTATGGTATGTGCTGTTTTAATTCTACTCTGTATAGTATGGTATGTGCTGTTTTAATTCTACTCTGTATAGTATGGTATGTGCTGTTTTAATTCTACTCTGTATAGTATGGTATGTGCTGTTTTAATTCTACTCTGTATAGTATGGTATGTGCTGTTTTTAATTCTACTCTGTATAGTATGGTATGTGCTGTTTTAATTCTACTCTGTATAGTATGGTATGTGCTGTTTTAATTCTACTCTGTATAGTATGGTATGTGCTGTTTTAATTCTACTCTGTATAGTATAGTATGGTATGTGCTGTTTTAATTCTACTCTGTATAGTATGGTATGTGCTGTTTTAATTCTACTCTGTATAGTATGGTATGTGCTGTTTTAATTCTACTCTGTATAGTATGGTATGTGCTGTTTTAATTCTACTCTGTATAGTATGGTATGTGCTGTTTTAATTCTACTCTGTATAGTATGGTATGTGCTGTATAGTATGGTATGTGCTGTTTTAATTCTACTCTGTATAGTATGGTATGCTGTTTTAATTCTACTCTGTATAGTATGGTATGTGCTGTTTTAATTCTACTCTGTATAGTATGGTATGTGCTGTTTAATTCTACTCTGTATAGTATGGTATGTGCTGTTTTAATTCTACTCTGTATAGTATGGTATGTGCTGTTTAATTCTACTCTGTATAGTATGGTATGTGCTGTTTTAATTCTACTCTGTATAGTATGGTATGTGCTGTTTAATTCTACTCTGTATAGTATGGTATGTGCTGTTTTAATTCTACTCTGTATAGTATGGTATGTGCTGTTTTAATTCTACTCTGTATAGTATGGTATGTGCTGTTTAATTCTACTCTGTATAGTATGGTAGAATGGTATAGTATGGTGCTGTTTTAATTCTACTCTATACTCTGTATAGTATGGTATGTGCTGTTTTAATTCTACTCTGTATAGTATGGTATGTGCTGTTTTAATTCTACTCTGTATAGTATGGTATGTGCTGTTTTAATTCTACTGTATAGTATGTGCTGTACTCTGTATAGTATGGTATGTGCTGTTTTAATTCTACTCTGTATAGTATGGTATGTGCTGTTTTAATTCTACTCTGTATAGTATGGTATGTGCTGTTTTAATTCTACTCTGTATAGTATGGTATGTGCTGTTTTAATTCTACTCTGTATAGTATGGTATGTGCTGTTTTAATTCTACTCTGTATAGTATGGTATGTGCTGTTTTAATTCTACTCTGTATAGTATGGTATGTGCTGTTTTAATTCTACTCTGTATAGTATGGTATGTGCTGTTTTAATTCTACTCTGTATAGTATGGTATGTGCTGTTTTAATTTCTACTCTGTATAGTATAGTATGTGCTGTTTTAATTCTACTCTGTATAGTATAGTATGGTATGTGCTTTAATTCTACTCTGTATAGTATGGTATGTGCTGTTTTAATTCTACTCTGTATAGTATGGTATATAGCTGTTTTAATTCTACTCTGTATAGTATGGTATGTGATGTTTTAATTCTACTCTGTATAGTATGGTATGTGCTGTTTTAATTCTACTCTGTATAGTATGGTATGTGCTGTTTTAATTCTACTCTGTATAGTATGGTATGTGCTGTTTTAATTCTACTCTGTATAGTATGGTATGTGCTGTTTTAATTCTACTCTGTATAGTATGGTATGTGCTGTTTTAATTCTACTCTGTATAGTATAGTATGGTATGTGCTGTTTTAATTCTACTCTGTATAGTATATATTATGGTATGTGCTGTTTTAATTCTACTCTGTATAGTATGGTATGTGCTGTTGTTTAATTCTACTCTGTATAGTATGGTATGTGATGTTTTTAATTCTACTCTGTATAGTATGGTATGTGCTGTTTTAATTCTACTCTGTATAGTATGGTATGTGCTGTTTCAATTATACTCTGTATAGTAATGTATGTGCTGTTTTAATTCTACTCTGTATATTATGGTATGTGCTGTTTTAATTCTACTCTGTATAGTATGGTATGTGCTGTTATAATTCTACTCTGTATAGTATAGTATGGTATGTGCTGTTTTAATTCTACTCTGTATAGTATGGTATGTGCTGTTTTAATTCTACTCTGTATAGTATGGTATGTGCTGTTTTAATTCTACTCTGTATAGTATGGTATGTGCTGTTTTAATTTCTACTCTGTATAGTATTTTTGTGTGTGCTGTTTTTTAATTCTACTCTGTATAGTATAGTATGTGCTGTTTTAATTCTACTCTGTATAGTATGGTATGTGCTGTTTTAATTAATTCTACTCTGTATAGTATGAGTATGTACTATTTTAATTCCTACTCCATAGTATTATGGCTGTGCTGTTTAATTCTACTCTGTATAGTATGGTATGTGCTGTTTTTAATTCTACTCTGTATAGTATGAGTATAGCCTGTGTTTTGATTTTACCTCTAACATAGTATGGTATGTGCTGTTTAATTCCCACTCTGCATAGTATAGTAGTATGGTATGTGCTGTTTTAATTCTACTCTGTATAGTATAGGTAGTGTATAGTATGGTACTGTTTTAATTCTACTCTGTATATATGGTATGTGATGTTTTAATTCTACTGTATAGTATGGTATGTGATGTTTTAATTCTACTCTGTATAGTATGGTATGTGCTGTTTTAATTCTACTCTGTATAGTATGGTATGTGCTGTTTTAATTCTACTCTTTATAGTATGGTATGTGCTGTTTTAATTCTACTCTGTATAGTATGGTATGTGCTGTTTTAATTCTACTCTGTATAGTATGGTATGTGCTGTTTTAATTCTACTCTTTATAGTATGGTATGTGTTGTTTTAATTCTAATCTGTATAGTATGGTATGTGCTGTTTTAATTCTACTCTGTATAGTATGGTATGTGCTGTTTTAATTCTACTCCGTATAGTATGGTATGTGCTGTTTTAATTCTACTCTGTATAGTATGGTATGTGCTGTTTTAATTCTACTCTGTATAGTATAGAATGGTATGTGATGTTTTAATTCTACTCTGTATAGTATAGTATGGTATGTGTTGTTTTAATTCTACTCTGTATAGTATAGTATGGTATGTGCTGTTTTAATTCTACTTTGTATAGTATGGTATGTGCTGTTTTAATTAATTCTACTCTGTATAGTATATGGTAGGCTGTTTTTCTCTCTGTATAGTATGGTATGTGATGTTTTAATTCTACTCTGTATAGTATGGTATGTGCTGTTTTAATTCTACTCTGTATAGTATGGTATGTGCTGTTTTAATTCTACTCTTTATAGTATGGTATGTGCTGTTTAATTCTACTGTGTATAGTATGGTATGTGCTGTTTTAATTCTACTCTGTATAGTATGGTATGTGCTGTTTTAATTCTACTCCATCTGTGATAGTATGGTATGTGCTGTTTTAATTCTACTCTGTATAGTATGGTATGTGCTGTTTTAATTCTACTCTGTATAGTATGGTATGTGCTGTTTTAATTTTACTCTGTATAGTATAGTATGGTATGTGCTGTTTTAATTCTACTCTGTATAGTATAGTATGGTATGTGCTTTTTTAATTCTACTCTGTATAGTATAGTATGGTATGTGCTGTATATGATGGTACATGCTGTTTTAATTCTACTCTGTATAGTATGGTATGTGATGTTTTAATTCTACTCTGTATAGTATGGTATGTGCTGTTTTAATTCTACTCTGTATAGTATGGTATGTGCTGTTTTAATTCTACTCTGTATAGTATGGTATGTGCTGTTTTAATTCTACTCTGTATAGTATGGTATGTGCTGTTTTAATTCTACTCTGTATAGTATGGTATGTGCTGTTTTAATTCTACTCTGTATAGTATGGTATGTGCTGTTTTAATTCTACTCTGTATAGTATAGTATGGTATGTGATGTTTTAATTCTACTCTGTATAGTATGGTATGTGCTGTTTTTCATTCTACTCTGTATAGTATGGTATATGCTGTTTTAATTCTACTCTGTATAGTATGGTATGTGCTGTTTTAATTCTACTCTGTATAGTATTTTGTGTGTGCTGTTTTAATTCTACTCTGTATAGTATAGTATGGTATGTGCTGTTTTAATTCTACTCTGTATAGTATGGTATGTGCTGTTTTAATTAATTCTACTCTGTATAGTATGGTACGTGCTGTTTTAATTCTACTCTGTATAGTATGGTATGTGATGTTTTAATTCTACTCTGTATAGTATGGTATGTGCTGTTTTAATTCTACTCTTTATAGTATGGTATGTGCTGTTTTAATTCTACTCTGTATAGTATGGTATGTGCTGTTTTAATTCTACTCTGTATAGTATGGTATGTGCTGTTTAATTCTACTCTGTATAGTATGGTATGTGTTGTTTTAATTCTACTCTGTATAGTATGGTATGTGCTGTTTTAATTCTACTCTGTATAGTATGGTATGTGCTGTTTTAATTCTACTCTGTATAGTATGGTATGTGCTGTTTTAATTCTACTCTGTATAGTATGGTATGTGCTGTTTTAATTCTACTCTGTATAGTATAGTATGGTATGTGCTGTTTTAATTCTACTCTGTATAGTATAGTATGGTATGTGCTGTTTTTAATTCTAATTCTCTGTATAGTATGGTATGTGCTGTTTTAATTCTACTCTTGTATAGTATAGTATGGTATGTGCTGTTTTAATTCTACTCTGTATAGTATGGTATGTGCTGTTTTAATTCTACTCTGTATAGTATGGTATGTGCTGTTTTAATTCTACTCTGTATAGTATGGTATGTGCTGTTTTAATTCTACTCTGTATAGTATGGTATGTGCTGTTTAATTCTACTCTGTATAGTATGGTATGTGCTGTTTTAATTCTACTCTGTATAGTATAGTATGGTATGTGCTGTTTTAATTCTACTCTGTATAGTATAGTATGGTATGTGCTGTTTTAATTCTACTCTGTATAGTATATATTATGGTATGTGCTGTTTTAATTCTACTCTGTATAGTATGGTATGTGCTGTTTTAATTCTACTCTGTATAGTATGGTATGTGCTGTTTTTAATTCTACTCTGTATAGTATAGTATGGTATGTGCTGTTTAGTCTACTCTGTATAGTATAATTATGACATCAGCCTTTTTAATTCTACTTTGTATAGTATATATTATGGTATGTAAAGCTGTTTTTAATTCTAACTTGTATAGTATGGTATGTGCTGTTTTTAATTCTACTCTGTATAGTATAAATCATGAGTGCTTGTATTGGTTAATGCTGTTTAATTTTACTCTATATATTAATGGTATGTGCTGTTTCTTAATTCTAACTTACTGTATAGTATATGTATTATGGTATGTGCTGTTTTAATTTACTTGCTATAATATAGTATGCTGTTTATTTACTCCGTATAGTATGAAGGCTCTTTTAATCCTTATTATTGGTATACAGCAACAACGACTTACAGACAAATCACCAGAGAGAGAGAACCGTAGAACCGTAGCCTTGTTGCTACTGTTACCATGATCAGGGCTGAATCATACAGCAGCCAATACTGAACAAAGATACACCCGTTAACTGCCTCGACGAGCAGGCAGGCACAGCGGCGTCACTGCATCTGGATCGGACCGTACCGAACTAAGAGCGAGACTAGCAGACTTTCATCATCGCGAGCAATCATTATTTTCTTACCGGGAGGAGATGTCCGGTGCGTCTTGAACCAAATAAAAAACTCCTCCACTGAATGCGCCGTTGCCGTTCTGCACTGAATTTGCGCGAGAAAACCACTGGTGCTTTCTCCGTACACATTTATCTGCCCCCGCCTTCTGAACCGAATCAGGCTCGTTCTCATTAACATCCTGAGCCTCCTCTCTCGCTCTGCTTTCTGCCTACTGCCTCCCTCCCTCTCGTTCTGAGCTGCAGAGGAGAGGTCGCAGCACCGGATAACGTCTCCGCCAGGTCCTAGAGTCTGGATCTGCTATAGTACTAGGCCTTATGTCCTTATGTCTCACAGGGAGCGTTGTTGGTCCCTACATACTTACCCACTCAACTAGAACAACAAGGTCCAGAAGGCCTTCCCCTTCCACAGCTGATTAAACAGCTTGATGATGAGTTGGTTAGTTATGTTGAATCAGGTGAGTGCTAGCTAGGGCACCTTAGCACACATACTATTCTATCCACTTCATTTTGTACTGTATATGCTGTATAAGTCTGTCCTGAATATAATAACTACTACGCTGTCCACACCTGTTCTACTCATACAGTCTACTGTGGCATATAATGTTACATACATCTCACCCTATGTAACTTCTGTCAATAATCTCTAAGGCACACACCATCCTCATAATTCTACTGTCTCTAATAACACCAACGATCCTATATAACTCACCTGTCTACACACACCATCCTATATAACTCACTGTCCCAAACTGTCTATACACACCATCTCTAAATAAACTACTGTCTATACACACTATCCTATATAACTACTGTCTCATAATGTCTATACATACAATTCCTATATAACAACTGTCTAGCATACACACCATCCAGCAACTACTGTCCATAACTTAGACCAATCTCTATACACAACATCCTGTATAACTACTGTCCATAATCTCTATACATATCCTTATATAACTACTGTCTATACACACCATCCTATATAACTACTGTCCATACTGTCTATACACAACATCCTATATAACTACTTTTTTGTCCATAATCTCTATACAACACCATCTCTATATAAATCTACTGTCTATACACACCATCCTATATAGACTACTGTCTATACATCACCATCCTATATAACTAGTTACTTTGTCCATAATGTCTATACACACAATCCTATATAGCTACTGTCCATAATGTGTATACACACACCATACTCTATAAAACTACTGTCCCATACTGTCTATACACAACTACATCTCTATATAACTACTGTCTATACACACTCATCCTATATAACTACTGTCCATAATGTCTATATTAACACAATCCTATATAATTACTGTCTATACACACCATCCTTAATATAACTACTGGTCCATACTGTCGTTCATTACAACAACATCCTATATAACTACTGTCTATTCAACACCATCCTATATAAATATCTTCCATAATGTCTATACACACCATCCTATATAATTACTGGTCCATACTGTCTTTTTACACACCATCCTATATATACTACTGTATATTCCCTGCACCATCCTATATAAATACTGTCCAGTACTGTCTATACACTCCATCCTATATAACTACTGTCTTATAATATCACACCCATCCTATATATAAATCTACTGTCTATACACACCATCCTATATGCAACTACTGCTCTATACACACCATCCTTTTATAACTACTGCCCATAATTTCCTATTCCACACCCATCCTATATAACTCATTGTCCATAATGTCTATACACACCATCGTTACAACAACTGTCTAGTTAACACACCATCCTATATAAATACTGTCCATAATGTCTATATTAACACCCATCCCTCTATAACTCCATTGTCTATAATGTGTATACACACCATCCTATATAAACTACTGTCTATACACAATCCAATCCTATATAATACTGTCCATAACGGGAGTATACACACGATCCCATAAAACTACTGTCCATAATGTCTGCACACACCATCCTATATAACTACTTTCACCATACAATACCATCATATACATGCACTACTGTCCATAATGTCTATACACACCCATCCTATAACTACAGTCTATACACTGTCCTATATAACTAATACTGTCCTTGTGTGAGTATCCATAGATCTATAACTACTACTGTCCATAATGTCTATACACACCATCCCTATATAACTACTGGGTTCTATACACACTTCATCATATATAACTATCTGTCCATAATGTCTCATACACACACCATCCTATGCTATAACTACAGTCTATACACACCATCCTATATAAATACTGTCCATAATGTTCTTATACACACCATCCTCTATATAACTACTCTCGTCCATAATGTGTATATCATACAACATCGATCCTATAAAACTACTACTGTCCCATTACACACCATCCTATATAAATATCATTCATAATGTCTGTACACACTCCATAATGTCTATACTGTCCCTACACACCATCCTATATAAACTACTGTCCATAATGTTATACACACCATCCTATATAAATACTGTCTATACACACTACACAACTGTGTCTATACAATCTACACAATCCTACTGTCTATACACTTAACACCATCCTATATAAATACTTGGGTCCATAATGTCTATACACCCACCATTGTCCCTCTACTCTCTCATATAATCTACTTCGTCCATACTGGTCTATACACACCATCTTATATAACTACTGTCTATACACACCATCCTATATAACTACTGTCCATGCAATGTATATACAATACACGATCTCTATAAAACTACTGTCCATAATACTATACACGCACACACACAATCCTAAACTACTACTGTCCACATAATGTCTATACAATAACACCATCCTATATAAATACTGTCTATACACACTATACTACTTCTAACTACTGTCGATATAAATGTATATACACACAATCCTGTAGAACTACTGTCCATAATGTCCATACACACCATCCTATATAAATACTGTCCATGATGTATATACTAGTCAAGATCCCTAAAACTACTGTCCCTCCGTCATATACACACTATCCCATATAACTACTGCTTCACACACACCATCACATATAACTACTGTCCATAATGTCTATACACACCATCCCTAAATAACTACTGTTTATTACACACCATCCCATATAACTACAGTCCATAAATGCTCCATATACACACCATCCTATATAACTACTGTCCATACTGTCTATACACACCATCTTATATAAGTAACTACTGGGTCTATACACACCATCCCTATATAAATACCTGTCCATAATGTCTATACACCATCCTATATATAACTACTCTCGGGTCCATAATGTCTATAACACACCATCTCTATATAACTACTGGGTCTATACACACCATCCTATAACTACTGTCCATAATGTATACACACACCCATCCTCATAAAACTACTGTCCATATCATACAAAGCGATCCTATAAAACTACTGTCCAAGTAATGTCTATACACACCATCCCTGTCATATACACACCATCCTCTCTCTGTCTGTCGACCACATCCTATCTACTCAACTACTTGTCATCATCGATAATGAGACACACGATCTTTGTAAACTACTCCATAATGTCTATACACACCATCCCCCCATATAACTATCTGCTCTATACACACTATCATATATAACTACTGTCCATAATGTCTATACACACCATCCTATATAACTACTGTCTCATGCACACACCATATCACCTTATAACCTACTGGGTCCATAATTTCCTATTCACACCATCCTGATATAACTATTGTCCATAATGTCTATACACACCATCGTGATAAACAACTGTCTTTCATACACACCATCCTATATAAAATACTGGTCAGTCCATAATGTCTATACACACCATCCTATATAACTACTTCGTCTATAATGTGTATACAACACCATCCTATATAACTACTGTCTATGGGCACACCATCACTGTATAAATACTGGTCCATAACGTATATACAAACGATCGATCCCTAAAACTACTGTCCATAATGTCTATACACACCATCCTATATAACTACTGTCTATACACACTATCATATATAACTACTGTCCATAAATGTCTATACACACCATCCTATATAACTACAGTCTATACACACCATCCTAGTATAAACTACTCAATCCCTAATGTCTATACACACCATCCTATATAACTACTGTCCATACTGTCTATACACACCATCTTATACCACTGGTCAATACACACACTATCATACACACCATCCTATATAACCTGTACAGTGCATATTATCAATACATATAACACAATCCCATATAACTACTGGGTTCTATACACACCATCCATATATATAATACTGTCCATAATGTCTCAAACACACCATCCTATATAACTACTGTCCATAATGTATATACACAACGATCCTATAAAACTACTGTCCATATTACTATACACACCATCCTATATAAATACTGTCCATCATGCTCTATACACACCATCCCTATATAAATACAATACTGGGTGGCTATACACACTCATCCTATATAACTACTGTCTCTTCTGTCAATAATAATGTATATAAACACAATCCTATAAAACTATCTGTCCATACATATCTACACACCATCTTATATAACTACTGTCTATAATAACACTATCCTATATAACTACTCGTCCATGGCAATGTCTCTATACACAATCAACTATAATATAAATCATTGCTCCATACACACCATCCTAGTATAAATACTGTCCATAAATGTCTATACACACCATCCTATACAACTACTGTCCATAATGTCTATACACACCATCCTATATAACTAACTGTCTATACACACCATCCTATATAACTACTGTCCATAATAACCTATACCTTATATACATCAGATCTGTAAACTACTGTCCATAATACTATACACTTTATCCCATAAAAACTACTGTCCATAATGTCTATACACACCATCCCCATAAGTAAATACCATCCAATGTATACAAATGATACTGTAAAACCATAGTATATACAAATGAGTCCATAATGTCATAGACTACTGCCATCCTATACACCATCTATATAACTACCGTGTCCTATACACACTACTCATAATTACATATAACTACTGTCCATAATGTCTATACACACCATCCCCAATAACTACTGTTTATACACACCATCCTATATAACTACAGTCCATAAGGCTACAGTCATAATGTATACACACCATCCACTATATAACTACTGTCCCACATACTGTCTATACACTTTCCATCCTTATATAACTACTGGGTCTATACACACCATCCTATATAAATACTGTCCATAAATGTCTATACACAATTCATCCTATATAACTACTGTCCATAATCGTCTATACACACACATCCTATATAACTACTTTCAATACACCATCTACCATCCTATATAACTACTGTCCATAATGTATATACACAATTTTGTCCTATCAAACTACTGTCCATAATAAATATACAAATCTGATCTTATAAAACTCACTGTCTATAATGTTCATATACACACCATCTCTATATAAATACTGTCTATACACACTAATACTCCGACATTTCTATATAACTACTGTCAAATAATGTATATACCTACAATGTATCTTGTAAAACTACTGTCCCATACTGTCTGCTTTATTACACACTATCTCTGGCACCTGGCAACAAAACGCTCAATAGTGTATACCGTATACATGATCATCTCAAACTGTAACTAAGCTACTGTCCAGGGGCATAATGCTCTGTACACACCATCCTATATAACTACTGTCCATACTGTCTGCCACACAACATCTCTAGTATAACTACTAAGCCTGTCTTTTCACATCCACTCCCTATATAAATAAATGTCCATAATGCTCTCATAGCTATTAATACACCATCTCTATAATTACTGTCCATACTGTCTTACACACCATCCTCATATAACTACTGTATTTTCCACACCATCCTATATAAATACTGTCCATACTGTCTATACACTCCATCCCTATATAACTACTGCTCTATAGTGCACACCATCCTATATCAATCACTGCTCTATAAACTTACCATCCTATATAACTACTGCTCATACACACCATACCATCTCTACTATAAATACATTTTGTCTATACACACCATCCTTTGTAACTACTGTATCACATAATGTATATACATTTACGATCCTATAAAATTCATTGGTTCATAATATTATACACACGCATCCTATAAAATCATTGTCCATAATGTCTATACACACTATCTTTTATAGCAATCACTATTCATAGCACACTTATCTTATATAATTCACTGTCCATATAATGGCCACACACAATCCCAGCAACTACTGGTTCATGGGCACAATTCATCCCTACTAAAGCTACTGTCCATAATGTCTATACACACCATCCCTATATAACTACTGTCCATAATGTCTATACACACACCATCCTATATAAACTTCACTGTCTGCACACCATCCTATATAACTACTGTCCATAATGTATATGGGTTAATACCCATCCCATAAAAACCAATGTCCACATGTTTACCATACAATACCCATCCTATAAAATCACTGTCCACAATGTATATACACACAATCCCTGCAGGAACTACCAATGTCCATAACGCTCACACACCATCTCTATATAAATACTGTCCATGGGCTGTATATACACACCCATCCTATAAAACTACTGTACATTAATGCTTTATACACACCATCCTATATAACTACTGTCTACACACTTTATCATATATAACTACTGTCCATAATGTCTATACACACCATCCTATATAACTACTGTCCATAATGGCTATACCACACAATCCTATATAACTACTGTCTATACACACCATCCTATATAAATACTGTCCATAACAAGTTCATAAATAATACCCATCCCATATAACTACTGTCCATACGTCTATACACAACATCCTAGTAAATTACTGGTTCATAACACACCATCCCATATAACTACTGTCCATAATGTATATACACACGATCCTGTAAACTACTGTCCATACAAGCTCATATACCTTATCCTATTAATCATTGTCTATACACACACACTATCCTATATAACTACTGTGTCTCATAATGTCTATACACACCATCCCTATATAACTACTGTCTATGCACACCATCCTATATAACATACTGTCCCATACTGTCTGTATATACAACATCCTATATAAATACTGTCCATAATCTCTATACACAATTCATCCCCTATATAACTACTGTCTATACACACCATCCTATACTAACTACTGGGTTCTGTACACACCATCCTATATAATTACTGTCCATAATGGTCTATACACACAATCCTATATAACTACTGTCCATAATGTGTATACACACCCATACTATAAAACTACTGTCCATACAATGTCTAGTACACAACATCCTATATAACTACTGTACTATACACACTATCTCATATAACTACTGTCAACAATGTGTCTACCCTACAAAACCATCCTATATAACTACTGTCCATACTGTCTATACACAACATCCCTATATAACTACTGTCTATTCACATCCATCCTATATAAATACTGTCCATAATGTCTATCACCACACCATCCTGTACTAATTACTGTCCATACTGTCTTTACACACTGCATCCTATATAACTACTTTATATTCACACCATCCTATATAAACTCACTGTCCATACTGTCTATACACTCCATCCTATATAACTACTGTCTATACACACCATCCTATATAAATACTGTCTATAAACACCATCCTATATAACTACTGGGTCTATACACACCATACCCATCCTATATAACCTACTGTCTATACACACCATCCTCTTTGTAAACTACTGTCCATAATTTCTGTTCACACCATCCCTATATAACTATTGTCCATAATAATGTCTATACACACTGCATCCTATATAACAAACTGTCTATACACACCACTGCTTCCTATCAGGTACATCAAAAAAGTAAATACTGTCCATAATGTCTATACACACCATCTACCTATATAACTTCTGTCTATAACAATGTGTATACACACCATCCTATATAACTACCAAGTCTATACACACCATCCTATATAAATACTTTGTCCATAATGTATATACTCCATCCTATAAAACTACTGTCAATAATGTCTATACACACCATCCTATATAACTCACTGTCTCATACACACTATCATATATAACTACTGTCCATAATGTCTGCCTAATATCAATTCATCCTCTATAATCCACAGTCTATACACACCATCCTATATAACTACTGTCCCATACTGTCCTATACACACCATCTTATATAACTACTGTCTATAATACACTCATCCTATAAAACTACCTGTGCATAAATAATACTATACACACAATCCTATATAAATCTGGCTGTACATATACACACCACATCTCCTTTATAAATACTGTCCATAATGTCTATACACACCATCACTATATAACTACTGTCCATAATGTATATACACACGATCTCTATAAAACTACTGTCCATAATACTATACACACTATCCTATATAAATACTGTCCATAATGTCTATACACACTGATCCTATATAAATACTGTCTACTGCAAACACACATCTCTATACTAAATTTCCACTGCTCTATACACACCAATCCTATATATCTACTGTCTATACACACCATCACTTCCCATAACTACTGTCCATAATTTCTATTCACACCACATCCTATATAACTATTGTCCATAATGTCTATACACACTCACATCCCTATTAAACAACCTGTCTATACACACCATCCTATATAAATACTGTCCATAATGTCTATACACACCATCTACTATATAACTACTGTCTATAATATTGTGTATACACACCATCCTATATAACTGGCTGTCTATACACACCATCTCTATATAAATACTGTGGTCCATAACGATATACACACGCATCCTCTATAAAACTACCTGTCCATATAATGTCTATACACACCATCCTATATAACTACTGTCTATACACACAATCATATATAACTACTGTCCCATAATGTCTATACACACCATCCTATATAACTACAGTCTATACACACTGCAAATCCTATATAACACTACTGTCCCTAATGTCTATATACACACCATCCTATATAACTACTGTCACATACTGTCTATACACACCATTCTTATATAACCCTACTGTCTATACACACTATCCTATATAACTACTGTGCATATTTATGTGCATACACACAATCCTATATAACTACTGTCTATACACACTATCCCTATATAAATACTGTCCATAATGTCTATACACACCATCCTATATAACCTACTGTCCATAATGTATATACACACGCATCCTTTAAAACTACTTGTCCACATAATACTATACACACCATCCTATATAAATACTTCATCCATAATGTCTATACACACCACATCCTATATAAATACTGTCTATACACACTATCCTACATAACTACTGTCGATGGGAATGTATATACACAACAATCTCATATAAAGTACTGGGTCCCATAATGTCTACTCTTACACCATCTTATATATAACTACCTGCTATATACACACTATCCTATATAACTACTGGGTCCATAATGTCTATACACACAATCCTATATAACTACTGTCTATACACACCCATCCTATATAAATACTGTCTCATAATGTCTATACACACAATCCCTATATAACTACTTTCATCCATAATAATGTCCTATACACACCATCCCATATAACTACTGGGTCCATAATGTATATGCACACCATCCTATATAACCTACTGTCCATAAATGTATATACACACGATCCTATAAAACTACACATAATACTCCAATACATGTCACGATCCTATAAAACTATTTGTCCATAATGTCTATACACACCATCCTATATAAATACTCTGTCTATGCACACTATACTATATAACTACTGTCGATAATGTGTATATACACACAATCCTGTAGAACTACTGTCCATAATGTCTACACACCATCCTATATAAATACTGTCCATAATGTATATACAATAATACACCATCCTATAAAACTACTGTCCATAATGTCTACATACACACACCATCCTATATAACTACTGTCTATAATAACACTATCATATATAACTACTGTCCATAATGTCTATACACACCATCCTAAATAACTACTGTTTATACACACCATCCTGTATATAACTACAGTCCATAATGTCCTATACTAACAATTCATCCTATATAACTACTGTCCATACTGTCTATACACACCATCTTATATAACTACTGTCTATACACACCATCCTATATAAAATACTGTCCATAATGTCTATACCCACACCATCTACCTCCTACATAACTACTGTCCATAATGTCTATACAACACCATCCTATATAACTACTTCTCAGGCCGGGGCGTGACAGTACCCCCAAAGGCGTGGACTCCGACCGCGCCAAAAGTCCATGGGGGGGTCTTCGGGTGGGACTTTTGGTCCCAGGTGGCGGCTCCGGTGCCGGCCGTGCTGGCTTGATGTCCCGCACCGGAGGCCCTGGGCTATTAGCCGGAACTCTGGTGCGAGGAGCAGAACCGGCCGTACTGGGCTCACGATGCTCACTGGGTACTGTCCATAATGTATATACACACGATCCTATAAAACTACTGTCCATAATACTATACACACGATCCTATATAACTACTGTCCATAATGTCTATACACACCATCCTATATAACTACTGTCTATACACACTATCCTATATAACTACTGGGGAGCAGGAACGGGCCGCATTGACTCATGACGCCGCACTGGGACTCTGGTGCGAGGAGCAGGAACCGGGCCATACTGGGCTCACGATGCTCACTGGGACTCTGGGTGCGGGAGCAGGAACTGGACGCGGCTGGGTCAACGACGGGCACAGGGATCCGGAGCGTGGAACAGGGACAGGACGTGCTTGACTCTCTAAGCACACAGGCCTGGTGCGCCGGAGCCAGAACAGGACGATTGGGCTGTGGATAACCGAGACCCCACACGCAGAACCGTGCAGGATATCTCGGTCCCAGAAGGTGTACTGGAGAGCTAGCGCAGAGCCTGCACCACTCTTCCAGGTAGCACACCTAATCTAGCCCGACAGCTGAGTGGAGCTGGAATTTTGCACATCGGCCTCTGAATCAAGACAGGAGACAACGGGCGGCGAAAACCGCATAGCACGGCATCTTTCAGTGCGACGCTTCCTCCAATGCTTCTCTCCAAGGAGCACGAGGAGTTGGCTCAGGAGTCCACCCTGAACCGGCCAACCTCCTCGTACCCTCCAAAAGCTTTTTGGGAGCCTTCGCCCTTCTAGCCAGGCGAGTCCCAACATATTACTCCCTCTCCGGCTCCATGTCCCATATAGCTCCGTAACTTCCCCCGCCAGCTGCTGATTTCAGGACTCACTTATGTCTGCCTCTCTCCATGTCCAGGACTCCTTGTCCTTGGTTGGTCTTTTTCGGGTGGGTTATTCTGTCAAGATCTTCTGAAGGGACAGACCAAGGCAAGAGCGAGGTATCCAGTATACATGCTTTATTTAGAACGAACTGGCACAAAACAACAAAACGAACGAAAACGAAGATCGTAACATGAACATAACAAACAATAACGAAGCTATGTACAAACAATAACCCACAAACCCCTAGTGCAAACTACAAACATATATGGTTCCCAATTAGAGGTAACCTAGAATGGAAAACCCCACACCAAAACAAAAACAAAACACTCCAGCCTGTCTTCTCTCAGGCCTGACAGGACAGAGACAGAATAACAACCAACAAATCCAGAAAACGCATGTGAAAAATGTTATTAATTGATTTGTATTTAATGAGGGAAATAAGTATTTGACCCTCTGCAAACATGACTTAGTACTTGGTGGCAAAACCCTTGTTGGCAATAACAGAGGTCAGACGCTTTCTTGTAGTTGGCCACCAGGTTTGCACACATCTCAGGAGGGATTTTGTCCCACTCTTCTTGCAGATCTTCCAAGTCATTAAGGTTTCATGCTGACATTTGGCAACTCGAACCTTCAGCTCCTCCACAGATTTTCTATGGGATTAGGGTATGGAGACTGGCTAGGCCACCCAGGACCTTAATGTGCTTCTTCTTGAGCCACTCCTTTGTTGCCTTGCCTTGGCTGTGTGTTTTGGGTCATTGTCCTGCTGGAATACCCATCCACAACCCATTTTCAATGCCCTGGCTGAGGGAAGGAGGTTCTCACCTAAGATTTGACGGCACGGTACATGGCCCGCCCATCTCCCCTTTGATGCGTGAAGTTGTCCTGTCTCTTAGCAGAAAAACACCCCAAAGCATAATGTTTCCACCTCCACATTTGACGGTGGGGATGGTGTTCTTGGGGTCATAGGCAGCATTCCTCCTCCTCCAAACACGGCGAGTTGAGTTGATGCCAAAGAGCTCCATTTTGGTCTCATCTGACCACAACATCTTTCACCCAGTTGTCCTCTGAATCAAATAAACCTACCATTAAACCTACCATTAAAATTATAGACTGATCATTTCTTTGTCATTGGGCAAATCGCACAAAATCAGCAGGGAATCAAATACCTTTTTTCCCTCACTGTGTTTCTTAATTCCATTATTTGACTTTTAGATTTGTGTGTATTGATGTGAATTGTTCGATACTACTGCTCTGTTGGAGCTGGGAAACACAAGCATTTAGTTAGATACTACTGCTCTGTTGGAGCTGGGAACACAAGCATTTAGTTAGATACTACTGCTCTGTTGGAGCCGAGCACAAGCATTTAGTTAGATACTACTGCTCTGTATGGAGCTGGGAACACAAGCATTTAGTTAGATACTACTGCTCTGCTTGGAGCCTGAGCACACGCATTTAGTTAGATACTACTGCTCTGTTGGAGCTGTATACAAGCATTTAGTTAGATACTACTGCTCTGTTGGAGCTGGGAGCACAAGCATTTAGTTAGGATACTACTGCTCTGGTGGAGCTGGGAACACAAGCATTTAGTTAGATACTACTGCTCTGTTGGAGCTAGGAACACAAGCATTTAGTTAGATGCTACTGCTCTGGTGGAACTGGGAACACAAGCATTTAGTTAGATACTACTGCTCTGTTGGAGCTGGGAACACAAGCATTTAGTTAGATACTACTGCTCTGTTGGAGCTGGGAGCACACGCATTTAGTTAGATGCTACTGCTTCTGTTGGAGCTGGGAACTGTCCATAATGTCTACACACACCATCCTATATAACTACTGTCTATACACACTATCATATATAACTACTGTCCATAATGTCTATACACACCATCCTATATAACTACTGTCTATACACACCATCCTAAATAACTACTGTCCATGGGAACACAAGCATTTGGTTCGATACTACTGCTCTGTAAACTACTGTCCATAATGTCTATACACACCATCTATATAACTACTGTCTATACACACTATCATATAACTACTGTCCATACTGTCTATACACAACATCCTATATAAATACTGTCCATAATCTCTATACACACCATCCTATATAACTACTGTCTATACACACCATCCTATATAACTACTGTCTATACACACCATCCTATATAACTACTGTCCATAATGTCTATACACACAATCCTATATAACTACTGTCCATAATGTGTATACACACCATACTATAAAACTACTGTCCATACTGTCTATACACAACATCCTATATAACTACTGTCTATACACACTATCCTATATAACTACTGTCAATAATGTCTATACACACCATCCTATATAACTACTGTCCATACTGTCTATACACAACATCCTATATAACTACTGTCTATTCACACCATCCTATATAAATACTGTCCATAATGTCTATACACACCATCCTATACAATTACTGTCCATACTGTCTTTACACACCATCCTATATAACTACTGTATATTCACACCATCCTATATAAATACTGTCCATACTGTCTATACACTCCATCCTATATAACTACTGTCTATACACACCATCCTATATAAATACTGTCTATAAACACCATCCTATATAACTACTGTCTATACACACCATACCATCCTATATAACTACTGTCTATACACACCATCCTTTGTAACTACTGTCCATAATTTCTATTCACACCATCCTATATAACTATTGTCCATAATGTCTATACACACCATCCTACATAACAACTGTCTATACACACCATCCTATATAAATACTGTCCATAATGTCTATACACACCATCCTATATAACTTCTGTCTATAATGTGTATACACACCATCCTATATAACTACTGTCTATACACACCATCCTATATAAATACTGTCCATAATGTATATACACACGATCCTATAAAACTACTGTCAATAATGTCTATACACACCATCCTATATAACTACTGTCTATACACACTATCATATATAACTACTGTCCATAATGTCTATACACACCATCCTATATAACGACAGTCTATACACACCATCCTATATAACTACTGTCCATAATGTCTATACACACCATCTTATATAACTACTGTCTATATACACTATCCTATATAACTACTGTGCATAATGTCTATACACACAATCCTATATAACTACTGTATATACACACCATCCTTTATAAATACTGTCCATAATGTCTATACACACCATCCTATATAACTACTGTCCATAATGTATATACACACGATCCTATAAAACTACTGTCCATAATACTATACACACCATCCTATATAAATACTGTCCATAATGTCTATACACACCATCCTATATGAATACTGTCTATACACACTATCCTATATAACTGTTGATAATGTATATACACACAATCCTATAAATCTACTGTCCATAATGTCTACACACCATCTTATATAACTACTATCTATACACACTATCCTATATAACTACTGTCCATAATGGCTATACACACAATCCTATATAACTACTGTCTATACACACCATCCTATATAAATACTGTCCATAATGTCTATACACACCATCCTATATAACTACTGTCCATAATGTCTATACACACCATTCTATATAACTACTGTCTATACACACCATCCTATATAAATACTGTCCATAATGTCTATACACACCATCCTATATAACTACTGTCCATAATGTATATACACACATCCTATAAAACTACTGTCCATAATACTATACACACATCCTATAAAACTACTGTCCATAATGTCTATACACACCATCCTATATAAATACTGTCTATACACACTTACTACTGCTCTGTTGGAGCTGGGAACACAAGCATACACAATCCTGTAGAACTACTGTCCATAACGTACACACCATCCTATATAAATACTGTCCATAATGTATATACACACGATCCTATAAAACTACTGTCCATACTGTCTATACACAACATCCTATATAACTACTGTCTATACACACTATCCTATATAACTACTGTCAATAATGTCTATACACACCATCCTATATAACTACTGTCCATACTGTCTATACACAACATCCTATATAACTACTGTCTATTCACATCCATCCTATATAAATACTGTCCATAATGTCTATACACACCATCCTATATAACTACTGTCCATAATGTCTATACACAACATCCTATATAACTACTGTCTATACACACCATCCTATATAACTACTGTCCATAATGTATATACACACGATCCTGTAAAACTACTGTCCATAATGTCTATACACACCATCCTATTTAACTACTGTCTATACACACTATGATATATAACTACTGTCCACAATCTCTATACACACCATCCTATTTAACTACTGTCTATGCACACCATCCTATATAACTACTGTCCATACTGTCTATATACAACATCCTATATAAATACTGTCCATAATCTCTATACACACCATCCTATATAACTACTGTCTATACACACCATCCTATATAACTACTGTCTATACACACCATCCTATATAACTACTGTCCATAATGTCTATACACACAATCCTATATAACTACTGTCCATAATGTGTATACACACCATACTATAAAACTACTGTCCATACTGTCTATACACAACATCCTATATAACTACTGTCTATACACACTATCCTATATAACTACTGTCAATAATGTCTATACACACCATCCTATATAACTACTGTCCATACTGTCTATACACAACATCCTATATAACTACTGTCTATTCACATCCATCCTATATAAATACTGTCCATAATGTCTATACACACCATCCTATATAATTACTGTCCATACTGTCTTTACACACCATCCTATATAACTACTTTATATTCACACCATCCTATATAAATACTGTAAATACTGTCTATACACTCCATCCTATATAACTACTGTCTATACACACCATCCTATATAAATACTGTCTATAAACACCATCCTATATAACTACTGTCTATACACACCATACCATCCTATATAACTACTGTCTATACACACCATCCTTTGTAACTACTGTCCATAATTTCTATTCACACCATCCTATATAACTATTGTCCATAATGTCTATACACACCATCCTATATAACAACTGTCTATACACACCATCCTATATAAATACTGTCCATAATGTCTATACACACCATCCTATATAACTTCTGTCTATAATGTGTATACACACCATCCTATATAACTACTGTCTATACACACCATCCTATATAAATACTGTCCAACTACTGTCAATAATGTCTATACACACCATCCTATATAACTACTGTCTATACACACTATCATATATAACTACTGTCCATAATGTCTATACACACCATCCTATATAACGACAGTCTATACACACCATCCTATATAACTACTGTCCATAATGTCTATACACACCATCTTATATAACTACTGTCTATATACACTATCCTATATAACTACTGCATAATGTCTATACACACATCCTATATAACTACTGTATATACACACCATCCTTTATAAATACTGTCCATAATGTCTATACACACCATCCTATATAACTACTGTCCATAATGTATATACACACGATCCTATAAAACTACTGTCCATAATACTATACACACCATCCTATATAAATACTGTCCATAATGTCTATACACACCATCCTATATGAATACTGTCTATACACACTATCCTATATAACTACTGTTGATAATGTATATACACACAATCCTATAAATCTACTGTCCATAATGTCTACACACCATCTTATATAACTACTGTCTATACACACTATCCTATATAACTACTGTCCATAATGGCTATACACACAATCCTATATAACTACTGTCTATACACACCATCCTATATAAATACTGTCCATAATGTCTATACACACCATCCTATATAACTACTGTCCATAATGTCTATACACACCATTCTATATAACTACTGTCTATACACACCATCCTATATAAATACTGTCCATAATGTCTATGCACACCATCCTATATAACTACTGTCCATAATGTATATACACACGATCCTATAAAACTACTGTCCATAATACTATACACACGATCCTATAAAACTACTGTCCATAATGTCTATACACACCATCCTATATAAATACTGTCTATACACACTATACTATATAACTACTGTCGATAATGTATATACACACAATCCTGTAGAACTACTGTCCATAACGTCTACACACCATCCTATATAAATACTGTCCATAATGTATATACACACGATCCTATAAAACTACTGTACATAATGTCTATACACACCATCCTATATAACTACTGTCTATACACACTATCATATATAACTACTGTCCATAATGTCTATACACACCATCCTATATAACTACTGTCCATACTGTCTATACACACCATCTTATATAACTACTGTCTATACACACCATCCTATATAAATACTGTCCATAATGTCTATACACACCATCCTATATAACTACTGTCCATAATGTCTATACACAACATCCTATATAACTACTGTCTATACACACCATCCTATATAACTACTGTCCATAATGTATATACACACGATCCTGTAAAACTACTGTCCATAATGTCTATACACACCATCCTATTTAACTACTGTCTATACACACTATGATATATAACTACTGTCCATAATCTCTATACACACCATCCTATTTAACTACTGTCTATGCACACCATCCTATATAACTACTGTCCATACTGTCTATATACAACATCCTATATAAATACTGTCCATAATCTCTATACACACCATCCTATATAACTACTGTCTATACACACCATCCTATATAACTACTGTCTATACACACCATCCTATATAACTACTGTCCATAATGTCTATACACACAATCCTATATAACTACTGTCCATAATGTGTATACACACCATACTATAAAACTACTGTCCATACTGTCTATACACAACATCCTATATAACTACTGTCTATACACACTATCCTATATAACTACTGTCAATAATGTCTATACACACCATCCTATATAACTACTGTCCATACTGTCTATACACAACATCCTATATAACTACTGTCTATTCACATCCATCCTATATAAATACTGTCCATAATGTCTATACACACCATCCTATATAATTACTGTCCATACTGTCTTTACACACCATCCTATATAACTACTTTATATTCACACCATCCTATATAAATACTGTAAATACTGTCTATACACTCCATCCTATATAACTACTGTCTATACACACCATCCTATATAAATACTGTCTATAAACACCATCCTATATAACTACTGTCTATACACACCATACCATCCTATATAACTACTGTCTATACACACCATCCTTTGTAACTACTGTCCATAATTTCTATTCACACCATCCTATATAACTATTGTCCATAATGTCTATACACACCATCCTATATAACAACTGTCTATACACACCATCCTATATAAATACTGTCCATAATGTCTATACACACCATCCTATATAACTTCTGTCTATAATGTGTATACACACCATCCTATATAACTACTGTCTATACACACCATCCTATATAAATACTGTCCATAATGTATATACACACGATCCTATAAAACTACTGTCAATAATGTCTATACACACCATCCTATATAACTACTGTCTATACACACTATCATATATAACTACTGTCCATAATGTCTATACACACCATCCTATATAACGACAGTCTATACACACCATCCTATATAACTACTGTCCATACTGTCTATACACACCATCTTATATAACTACTGTCTATATACACTATCCTATATAACTACTGTGCATAATGTCTATACACACAATCCTATATAACTACTGTATATACACACCATCCTTTATAAATACTGTCCATAATGTCTATACACACCATCCTATATAACTACTGTCCATAATGTATATACACACGATCCTATAAAACTACTGTCCATAATACTATACACACCATCCTATATAAATACTGTCCATA